>JARDUL010151682.1:0-10566 GCA_030265205.1 Dirona pellucida
GGCTCATAATGCTTATGGTTCTATGTTGGTCACAGTCTATGGCTCCTGGCTTTTTTGGTAGAGTTATGAATATAGATTTTCTTAGTAGAGTTCGTTTGGCACAACCCCACTGCCACTGCCACTACACTATTTAACTATTAATATTAATATATATTATTAATATTATTATTAATATAATAATAAATGGCACCTACGTGGCTTTAGTCAATGTCATCCTGGCAAATGTATGGTTCCAGATTGTTAAACAATGTTTCAGCGCAAGGCAGGCAACACCAATTTAATACAATGAAATAATATTATTTACGAGTGTTCACATCGCCAAACATGAAAATGAAAGTAGAAGTTTAATAAACTCAAATAGACTGACAGAAACGTGGTTCTAAAAATAGTTATTCGGATCTTTCCGATTACATTTCTAGAGTTCAGTAAACCGGTTTATTGTTTATTCTACATCTATTCAAACCTTTCAACGTTAATTGTTGATACAGTTAGATGTGCGATTCTTTTACCTTGAATTTATATTGGAATTTTAGAAGACTCTAAAAGAAAATTTCTACTGTTATCAAGTGGCAAAAATTGCATATTTAAAAAATTTAGACAACCGGATATTTAGAATTCTAAAGCTCTGTTTTTTGGCCATTAGACGTTTTCTTTCTTCTCTTTTAATGTACGATCAACGCTGGGTGCTGTGCATTTCAACTTGAATGCGAATGCACTCCATCAAGGAATAAACAACACGAGTTTCACAGCACAGCGAGCTCAAGACTGAAGCCTTGAACTTGAAGTTGAAGATAGAAAAGCCTACTGCCACTTGGTAAAAGGATTGATTGTTTTTAGAAAGGACGTTTAGGTGTAGATAAACAAATACTGTCGTTTTATGCAGAAACAAAATAAATGAAGAGGGAGCGGGCACTGATGATACTGATACTGATACTGATACTGTCCGCTGTCACTGACTGATCAGTGATGATACTGATACTGATGACTGATGACTGATGATGATATTGATATGGCGATGGATGGTCTAGTACTAGTACTACTACTACTACTAGTCTAGTTAGTGCTATATACTCTAACTCTAGTAGTATAGTCATAGTTAGTAGTAGTACAGACAGTATAAGTTAATAAGTCAGTAGACAGAATTCAGAATGATGATGATCATTGATCAATGATGTGGAGGAGAGTGAGAGACAAGATCAAGTCAAGAACAGAAAAAAGATTTTCGTCGACTAGGGGAATTGAACCCATGCCTGCCACAGCCTTGCCGTGAACGGAAAACAAGCCTACTAACTACTACTACTACCTCTTGACTAATCCGCCACTGGTGGAAAGGAAAAATATTCACAGCTTTTTTTATTGTAATCAAACTCAATAATATTCCTATTCCAGTATTTTCACTTTCACGGTCTTTTACTTTTACTTTTACGGTAAAAAAAAAGTAAAAGATTTAAAAAAAATTAAAACGTGACAGACTAGGGTCTATATATAAAATAGTCTTCTTAACAAGTTATTACTATACTATTACCCCACCAAACACTCAAATGAAGGACATCTATGATGTCACTGTCAGTGCTGTCAGTGTCAGTCAGAGTTGCATGCAGCATTGCGTGGTTGTTGACATTACAATTTTCATAAAAATCTTTCGAATAAAATAAATAGTTATGAATACGCATGGTCACAGTCACACATGCTTTAACTCTTTCTATACCGCCTTAAATTGGTGTCCTGACCGCCATTATTTGATGGATGAAAAAAAATAATAGGGCGCCCTCAGTGAATGCCTTTGTATACGGATTTACATTGAGATACATATGAAATGTTACATATATATCAATGGAAAGGTAATGAAATAAGCTTTACAAAAATGTTATAAAAAATATAATTTCGAATAATTTTCAAAATGAAGTCGAACGTACCTTATACGAAACAAATATTCAAGGCTAGTCTCAAACACTGATAGATCGGTGAATGGTAAAAATGGCGATAGAACGACCACCGATACATCGGTGAATGGGATAGAAAGAGTTAACTTGAATACTATGATTTCATTGGTAGGCTATTTTTGAGCTGGTAAACGGAAAATAAGACTGAAATTATCCGAAAAAATCACACCATAACACAGCTACACCTACACACCTCACCTGCCATGCAAAATACGTGACCCGCAGACACCAATTGGGAACGTAACACAGCAAGTGGGGTGTAATTATTCGGGAACGATTGGCGCGTGGTAGGGCAATCAGGTATCATATTTGGGATCTGCAGGTCTAGAGTTAAGAAGTTTAGTAAACTTTGGACAAATAAAGCTGAAAATTAAAAGAATTAAAAAGCATGAAATGGGTTTGGTACTGGTTTAAATGTTAAATATCCCATATATGTCATATTAATCACATAAAAACAGTTAGCGGTACTGTTGGACAGTATAGTCTAGTCAGTCAATAGCCTGCCAACTGAAATGAAGTCATAATAATAGTCATTCATCATTGACAATATGTAGTGTCCATTTGATGATAACGATTTTATGACTTGGGACCTCATCTTGCTCAAATAAATTCAAAATAAGGCTGTTGTTCTGAATCCAGTCTCTCTGCTAGTTGAGGTGGAGGAACTAGACACTGGGCACTCAAGTTGATGTCCCAGCCTCCATTTATAGGCTAATACTCTGGTCAGCCAGTTTTGGGGGGTTTTTTTTCATTTTTTAAAAGAATTATTTATTGATTTGGAAGGGCAAAAATATAGGCATCATTTGGAAACTTAATGTGTTTTGCAGCCCTGATTTAGATTTTAAAAACACTATATATATATATGCTGTACTATAGAATTGGAACAGTTCTTCAATCCGACTTGGTTGTTGGTTCAATTTTATGCACAATAGATTGGGTCTTGCCTAGCCAGGAGTAGCTGTTCACATCAGGTGAATTTTAAGAAAGAGAGGGCACTTGCAAGATTTGTTTGCTTTGCTGTATATATCATAGTCATTATAGTTTCTTGTGTGTTTGATGTCTTTACTATCACTATACAATTTTTATAATTCTCCCACTGCTTTCCCATCCGAAAATAAATATATATATTATATGTATTACCCGTATTGTTTCTTTATCTACAGGTGTGGAATAACAAAAACTTCACCATGGGAAAGTTTAAAAAGGGTCTGTCTGATAAGGTCCGCACTAAATTAAAAAGCAAAGGCAAACCTCAGACAGTAAATCCTTTTGAAATAAAAGTCAACAAAGTAAAGCACACAGTTGTGAATAAAAGAGTGGAGAAATGGGAGAAAGGTCTACCAGGCGTGTCAAGGTCTAAAGCTATTAAAAGGGTAAGGCAGTGAATCAGAAATGACTTGTCAAGTGATTTATTGATGTTTTATTATACTACCGAGTGGAGTCTTCTCAGACCTAACCTGTACATAAATTGATTTATTTTTCAAAACTTGTATCTCTATTTTTAGTTACATCTAAATGAGAAGCTATTACTATTAATGGTTTTCAAATCTAAATGACAGGAAAAATGGTTATTCATATATGTGGACTATTTATTCACTTTTTAATCAATTTCCATTTCATGTGATGATACTATCATGATTTATTGTTTTATACAAACATTTATTATTTTTTTGCAGAGAAAAGACACCATCCTTAATGAACTGCATCAGATGAAGAAATCTAATTCACTTCATGACAAAAGAATCGGTGAAAAAGATTCAAATCTGACACCAGAAGAAAAGATGGTTCAGCGGTTTGCTTTAGAGAGAAAGGTTTGAATTTTAATTTTGTGTCTCTGTTTGAATTAAATTAAAGTACGCATTTTGGATATGCTCGACTGGCAATAAGACTCTCTATAAAAATCAATAATTTTCTTGCTAGAATTCCAAACAATTTGTAGAAATGCGACTAGTTTCATCACCAACTTCAATCAACATCATTATTTGCAAATGGCATGTCACAAAGGCTTTTGAATCATGTACATAAAATCTGGAAAAGATTGTTACATCTACTTGATTATGATTATAACATGATTATACCTCTAGATGTATTTATTTTTTTCAGCTGCAAACTGGCAAACAAAGTGCTTTTAATTTGAACGATGATGAGGTGGTTCTCACTCATTATGGTCAATCCTTAGCAGAAAATCTCAAAGATAAACCTGACAGTGATTCAGATGATGATGATCAATACACCCATAGAGAAAATACAGGTATGCTGCAAACTGTGAAGAGAATTTTACTATTTATAATTGTTTATTAAATATCTTATATATATGCTTTGACTAGTCCAACAAGCTATTTCGTGGTTCTGAAATACTTTTCTTAAAAATATTGCATGAAATGAGACACAATTGTCTAAGAGTTATAGATGTGGTAAAGTGATCCCAAAATTTCATTGGAATGAAAGTGGTGAAATAGATCCAAATTGTTATTTAAGGGTTTTGAAGATGTTGTATTAATGAAAACATATTTGACTGTAAGCATGGATTGATACCAACTGAAACATTAAATGTAAATATTGATTTTTGATGCAATCCAAGTTAAATATGATTGTGTTGTGCTAACGGTAACAGAATTATAAATTTGTGTGTGAATTGTTTGTTTTTCAGGTCGATTTCAGTTTGGGGGATTTTCTGCTGAAGGTGATGAATCTACATGGAAAGACAAAATGGTAGACGTCATCGCAGATTCAAAGAAGCAAAAGGTATTTGTCTATTTTATTTTCAGATGTAGGGCATAATTGATGTATTCATTTTATTTCTGTGCGTCTTACTGTTCTTTTTATGTTTCTTACTGTAACTATGTATGTCATGGAAATATTTTTTTTATTTGTGGATTAGCAGGTAATTGTTCACCGCTCTTGATATTATTTTCCCTATGGCTTGATTCCCAGATGTGAACAAATCTGAGAAAACATAATGATTTACCTTTGAGTGCTGCTGAAAGTTTTAAAATATTTTTTTTTTCTTTCTAAGATTTTACTCTTTGTTCATGTTAAGGGGAGAGCTTTTTTAATTCATTTATTATTTGTTTTGCCTCTTCTTTTTTTTTGTAGTATGAAAGACAGATGGAAAAGGAAAAGTCATTTGAGGCAACAAAGGAATTGGATGGGATGTGGAGGTCTGTTATCGGCAAAATGAAACCTGTGAGTATCTTTAGATTTGTTTGTAAGATTTTAATTAATTGAATGGATATCCCATAAGGTAAAAGTTATTTTTCATTGTTAATTTCCCCATTTTGTATGCAGTCTCTTAAGTGTCTTGTATGTGTATATATATATATATATATATATATATATATATATGGTTAATATTAATCTTGTAGAATAATCATGAAAGTATATATTTAAACTCATATCCTGAGTGGTTCATTAAGTTGCCAGGCTAGAGATTATGAGATCCCAGGTCAAATCATGTCAATACTAGACCTGACGCTGAGTCTTGACACAGTTTTTCCTCTCATGTGTTAGGTATTATGAGTGAGTGCCTTGACGCGGGCAGCAAATAATATTGTCAGAATGTAGGTAATGATGCAGATTTTGAATGACACTGCTTATTGTGTTGGGGGGGGGGGGGGGGTGTATATAGTCTGTACGCCACTACTTGTACAGGGATACAGACTATAAAACCCAACTTAACTTTACTTATATTCATGATAATGTATATGTGTGTGTATGATATGATTATTGTTTTCTCCAACTTTTCAGCAAAGTAGAGAAACAACTAATAGGAAGATGAGCAATTTCATGATGCTGTCTCGGTCTTTGGTCATGGAACAGAAATCAGAGGGGGTAAGTATTATAAGAGGACATATATGGATATAATATACCAAAGTTAGTTTCATATTGTAAGGTTATCCTGTGCTTTCTGTCATGGACACAAAAAAATTTTCAGCCATCATTTAGGTCTTGTGACTGGATCAGGTAAAATCTTTCCATGAGGTATGTCTCTACATAAGAAGCTCAATAATCTGTCATGATGAATAAACTTTTTTGTACTGTTAGGTACAGCCATTTCTTGGGGTGACACGCCAACACCTGTATGCAACCAATTCAGGTTGGAGCAAGCGGTATGTGATATAACTGTATTAGATTTGACTGTGTTCTATTCCAATTGTCATTCAAAATGCCTACAAAAGTTGGATGCACCAGTGTTTTGAAAAGAAGTGGGTTCTTTTTGAAATCAGGATTCCTATATAATAATATATTTTAACCCATACTAGTTTAGCTTAGAATTGGTGAATAACTCATTTATGTTGACTATACCAATGCATGAAAATGACACATTATTTTTAAAATTGAAATTTGTGTCTTGTCTTCATTTTTTAATTAAAATATTTATACCATTGCCGTCATCTTGCCACATATAGATGTCTGATTCATTAGAACTGCTATTTTCATCATCAGAATGGACTCAATCTTGCTGATTACATAAAGAATTCATTAAATCAAAAGCCATTATTATCTTTTTGGATAAAGATGTAACCAAAGAAAATTTTGTTAAAACCACACCTACTTTTCCATTAAACCGATTACATGCATTTAAAAAACTACACTTTCACTTTCATTCCCAGCTGGTTACTGAACATAGCAAAACATATTCATTCCAAATTAAACATATATCACTTGGGCGTGCTAGTGGGCGATATCATGCATCAACTAGACAAGATTTGTTTATCAGGGATCGCGAGCAGGCGCATTAACTAGTATTGGGTTATGGCTCTAATTGTATGCAGTGGGAGTGGCAGTGAAATAATTACTTATGACTTATTCTTATTCCTACACCCTTATATTTATGTTTGCCATTTCATGTTTTTCAAAGAAATTTAATATCTATTTCCTGTCAGGCTGCAGACAGGTTTAAAACTGAGGAACAAAAAGCCAGAGAAGAAGCTGACAGATTAAAGAAGTTGGAGGTATTATTTCTGATCTCATATTATTTTAGTGTCATTCTATGTCTGATAAAGGTCTGTTTAACGTGGGGTTTTTTGGGGAAGTTTTTTTTTTGAAAAATGAATTGCTTCTGATGGTTAGAAGTAATGTTAAAATTAGTCTAATAATATATTGTGATGCATTTGATTAGTGTTATTTAAACAACTTCCATTTCTGAGTGTCACATAATTTTGGTTCCTTCATATCTTTCAAGAGAATACTTTTGGAAAAAATTGAAGTGATGCCGTAGTCACATTGGGGATTGTAATCTAAAAATTGATTTCCAAAACCTGTTTGGGTCTGTTTGTATCATTTACTTTTGATACTTTTTTAAAGACTTTTGTATGTACTGACTAATTTTGTTCATTATAAGGCTAAATGTTTTCCTTGTTACATTATGAAAATTTATGCATTTATTTAACAGGCTCAGCGCTTGGAAAGAATGAGATGTGCCGAAGTAAAGATAGCTTCAGATCACGTCTCAGCTGATAGTTTATCTAATGGGTAAGCAGATCTGTTTATTGATAGTAATTGTAGGTGTTACAAGGATCTTGAATTTATTAAGAACTTATCCATATGAAATTTAAGGTCTGTCTATCGTTGGGTTTTTTTTGTTGTTGTTTGTTTTTTTTAATAAAAAAATGAATTGCTTCTGATGGCTAGAAGTAAGTAGGCATGCGTAAGAGCACTTAGTGTGGGCATGGAGCATCCCTGACATAGTGTATATAAATGGCATATTGAGGTCCTCACTTCTTGGCTCTTTCAGGGTTTTTCAATCAAGTTGAAAGTTGAGGCAAACTTTAGACAGGAGGTGGCGTCCTTGATGTGACCTTCAGTGTCAAACAGGATGTGAAACTAAACAATTTTTTATCAATTATATATTAACTCATACAAGACTCTTAATCAAATGTTTTATTTATTTTTATGTGAAATTAGTATTTTATATATATACATACATACGTAAATACATACAACATAAATACATACATATATATATATAGTGATGATGTGTGTACTTCTATTCAACCCAGATATGCTGTGAATAAAAGAGGCAAATCGAAGGTGTCATTTGCAGGATCAGATGAATCTGATGATGACGAAGACGGAGGGGCTGACGAAGGACAGGATGATAAAGATGACAAAGAGGGAGATGAAAGTGGGGAGGAGGATGAAGACGACAGCGATGAAGAATCCGGATCAGATGATGAAGATGGCTTCTCAGACTTAGATGATGATGATGAAGACGATGATGATGATGAGGACGATGAAGAAAAAAGTGATGATGAAGATGAGAGTGATAATCAGTCTAGTGATAAGAAGAGCCAAAATAAAAAAGCTAACGGCAATCCTAGGTCTATATTAAAGAAATCAAAGGTAAGAGTTCAGTGTGTAGTTTCAGTTTTAAGAGTACCCTACTTTCTTCTCGTTTTTAATTCATATTAATATATAAAATGAAAAAAATGTATATATGATATACACTTCTATCTTGATGGTATTTAATATTTATTCAGTGGATTAAAGCTCTTTATATTTATATGCTGACAATTGTCGTTCTTTGACTGAATATGTTAATTTTAGAAAAATATTAAATATATTATATGATTAAGATTATACCACAAAAATGATGTATGTAACTCAATACACATTTTTCAGATATTGTCTATATCGTCTGGTCTGCAGCCTGTTGAAGAGGGTCTCCCTTTCGTTTTTGAAGGTATCTATCTTTTCTGTTAATTGAAAGATTTTTGCTGAAATCTTTTTTTTATATCTTTGGCTAAGCTGAAGTCATTGGTATAATGTAAAAGCTTATCTTTTTCTATTTGTTGTTTCAAGCGGTGATATATTTTTACGTTATCTTCAGTTTTCTTTGAGATATCGCTGTCTCCCAGGACGCCGATATCTAAATCTAACTATGAAAAAATAAGAAAATGTTAACTGGCATGTTTCTCAGATTTGAAATGTCTATTTTCCTCTGAAATTTACCCCCTTTTTATGTTATTTATTTATTTGTCATTATTATCGCTGAATTTAAGTATTTGAAATGATAGAAAGTGCAGAATATCATAGCAACATTCAATCGTTTTTACTAACTTTTTATTCATTTTTTTCTTCTTTCCAGCACCAGGGACTTATGAGGAGCTTCATGCTCTTCTGCACAGTCACAGCACATCAGATCAAATCACAACAATATCCAGATTAAGAAAATGTTATCATCCAAGTTTGGCAGAGGAAAATAAGGAGAAACTGCAGGTTATTTTTATGTTTTGTGGTATACTCATATAATACTGTCATAATTGTTCCATTCAGATTGTGACAAATATGGCATTCATTGTAATATGTCACAGTAGTTTAGGCTTTGAACAGCACTTTTAGTCTCGTTATACGAGGAAAAAATCATTTCAAAACCACCTTCCACCTTCATATTCTAAATTTATAGAGATTTCCTCTTCATCTCTTCTATTTTGCACTGTACATATAAAAGGTCACAGGTGCTTCCAACCCCACTGCTATCATCACCAATTTTGATTCAAGCTTTATCGTAAGAGAGAGGGGGGAGGAAGACATAAAGACTGAAGGAGGGAGAGAGGGGTGTTTATTTATTGCCCTTTTGTAAGGAGGCGAGGTGGCCTAGTGGTTAGGACAGTGGACTCTCATGGCGGAGGTCGTGGGTTCGAATCCTACCCTAGACACTTAGTTGTTTTTCTTGGGCAAGAAACTTTACTCCAATTGCCTCACTCTACTCAGGTGTAAAAATGAAATGGGTACCAACTTGCAGCTGGGGAAGTAATCTGCAATAGACCAGCGTCCTGTCCAGAAGGTTGACGTATTGTCACTCTTTACGCTACGGAAACCGGGATAAGCACCAGCTCTATGAGCCTCAAGGCTCAGAAGGACTTTACTTTTTTTTGTAAGAAACTATTCCTAAGTTACCTTCAGCAGTGCTTTGATCGTTTCAATGATTGATTGCAGAGGTACACTGCTTCAAACTGAGCGCAGGAATCACTAACCTGAATAACATCCAAACAAGCCTTGGGGCCCTTTGACGCACAGCAATGAGGAGAGAGGATGATGGCAAAGGTCAACATTGGAAAGGATTGTTCACTCATGGATTCATATTATCGTCTTTTCCATTCCAGAAAATCCACCGTTTCCTGCTTCAGTACTTTGGTGAGATTGTCCAAGAGAAAGACATTGATGGAAAGTTAGTCGACGCCCTGGCCTCTCAGCTTTGGGAATTGACACACACTTCCCCCAGCGTGACTGTTAAATTTATCCAGGACATTGTCCTACAGAGACAGAAAGAATACGTAGCTGTTGCTGAAAGGAGAGGAAGAGGCGTTTTTCCATCATTAGATACGGTAATAATAGATGGATGTGATTTATAATTTTGAAATAGTCTCTTTGGGGTAAATGGTAATTATTTTAATTAGGGGGGGGGGGGGGGGGTAAACTTAGAAGAAAAAAATAATTAAAATCATTTGTATGTGTTGTACCATGTACTATATGTTATGTTAGGTAGCAGAGAGAGGAGGATAAGATTAGCTGATACAAAGAAAACAATTATGATCACGTTTTCTCTCTCTTGCTCTCTCTCTCTCTCTCTCTCTCTCTCTCTCTCTCTCTCTCTCTCTCTCTCTCTCTCTCTCTCTCT
>JARDUL010151793.1:0-10566 GCA_030265205.1 Dirona pellucida
GATAATAATAATAACAATAATAATAATAATAATAATAATAATAATAATAATAATAATAATAATAATAATAATAATAAGGACGACGTGACAAGTGACATTGCCTCAAACTACCGACCTATCTCACTGACCTCGGTTTCATGCAAAGTCCTGGAACACATTATATTCCACGCGGTCATACAGCATCAGGAACTTCATGAAGTGCTAGTTGAAGTTGATTACCAACTCGGTTTCTTGCGATACCCAACTCATAAACACATTGGAATCGCTACATAGGTCACGCGACAACAAAAAGCAGGTTGATCTCTTGGTGCATGACTTTAGTAAGGCTTTTGACATTGTGCACCACCAACGCCTCATCCAAGAGTTACAGCATTATGGAATACGTGACAATGACCAAACCCCCTCAAAGTGATGAAATGATTGAGCAAAGTTACAAGCAGCATTTGCTGACATGGTTTAGAAATTGGCTCTGCAAGAGGACACAGCGCATCAATTTGGATGGGCATTTTAGTGAGCCATGCAATGTTAAATCCGGCGGCACATGAATTTCCACCCGGCAAAGTGTCTTGCCATGACCACAAAATCATCAAATAAGCCATTTATTAATCACTACAAAATTCACAACAAAAGCCTGACGCGAGTTGAGAGCACACCGTATCTTGGACTCCACATAAACAGTCGGCTAACTCACAATACAAAAAGATGCTAGTCGGAATTACAACTTCATTCCTACGAAAAATGATAATCTTTCGTATGCTTTCGAATGCTTTGAAAAGTTTTCTACGTGTTGATCAAGTGGCAAATAAGAACACAATTTATACTTTCGACGGCGCTCTGCGGCGCCGATGCGAAAAGAAGCGTTCTCTCTGTGGCGCCCAAGGGTATTAAATCGAAATTTCTAACATCATGCGTAACTTTACTACATCGTTTAATCATTCTATCAAATTTCACCACATCCCTACGCATACAATTGCCCCCTCCCCCTTTTTTGCGGGTATGCAAAAAGCCAGAATACTTTCCATGGTTGCTCAATAAAATAATGTGGAAAGTGTTTTGTCAACATTAAACTGACTCATCTTCCTTAAGAAATATAATCTTTTACTAAATTTATTAGACATAGTCTTGACATGTTCGTTCCATTGCAATTCACTGTGAATTGTCACACCTAGGTATCTAAAGTTATCAACCTGCTCTACTACTTCACATAAAAAGCATAGGGATGGCAATAATAAGGCAAGCCAATCCACCCTTTCATTCAACTTCAGATCTTATATACCAGGTGACCAGAAAAAAAAGTGTCGCACCTATATTAATGCCTATTGTGATTTCGGGATTTGAGAAATCAACTTTAGGCCTAGTGCTGAACGCAAGTAAAGTGTATTATGTCGGAAGTCAAAAACAAGCGATAACAACAACGATGGCTCCTCAATTCTCAAGACAGCAGCGATCGTTTACAATAAGGACCTATTTACTGTTAAAAGATGAAAACCCCATGGAAAGCATCGCACATTAAAACTGCAAAGGAGTTTGGTATTGATTTTTTTAAAGAGTACAAAAACAAAGTAAATCTTGTTCCAAATAGAAGGTCTATTCAAATGTGGGTAGCTTAATTCAAATCCCATGGGACTGTTGAAAACAATAACTGTAAAACGAGCGGTCGGCAATGTCAATGTCACAGAGGAAGGTTACTCAAGCAGCGGACACCCAATAATTTTGAATTTTGCACACCCAGAGAACCATTGAAGCACATCTTAAAGGAAGATTCATTACACCATACAAAATCCGGTGTCAACAATGCCAAAGACGAGTGACCAATTGGTTTCTCAACAGGACAAAACATTCATTGGCACATCGCGTGGTTTCATGCGAAGCCCATTTCTAAACAAACGGGTACATCCATTTAAAATACAACACATTCTTTTTTTATTTCTAAAAATATATAGATATATTAGTGCACTCCATTTATTGTAATAATTACATAGTAGTAACAATTTTGATCATAATATTTATATGTAATATAATTTAAAAAAACGTATTGTGTTCAGGGGAAGTAATCATATATATACTGTATAATTGTTACAAAGGGAAGTCATTCTGTATATTGTTATTGTTACACTATTGCATCAAACTTCAAATTAATGTGAGCTCAACCCCCCCCCCCCCCCAAAGAAAACAAAAAACAAAAACGAAACAAAAAAACCCAAAACAAACAAAACAAGACATAACAAAAACAAAACAAGCAACCGATTCAATGAATAAACGGGATAAGATTGATACAAAAACAAAAAACAATCCTGTTTTTATATACATAAATTATAAATTTTTTAAATTAGAATCGCTACATAATAATATCAGAACATGACAGGCATTTCACCATAAGATAACTCAACTTAAGTGGAGAAAAGGAGTAATTTGAATGGGTGCTGTTGTATTTGCCTCATGAAGGTGTGATTCCAACCCATTTCAGCTATTTCTACTTGATTGTTTGACTTTTCTGTACCAGAACTGAGTGTATTCCTTGCCATTTCACATGAAAATAATAATTATCATCACCACCAATATTCTTTATTGGCCACAGTCATTCCCTGAGGGGAGGTCAGTTCACAGTTCACAGAGTTTCAAGACAGGGTCACGCGGGAATCGTGAACTATCATAATAATAGGCCGACGTCCAGACCTCTCTTTAATTTCAATAGGCCTACCCTGGAATGTGATGATGATGTGCATGAGAATGAGAGTTTGTAATGAGTGCGCCTGACTTGACTGAACTGCGAAGAAGGGTGTGAGAATGTCGACCTTGGGGCACAGATATACGTAAAATAACAATAAATGTAAATAATTTGGTGTGTGATAATGAAACAGAGTTCAACAGAATTTATTTTGATTGTATATAATAGGAAAATGTATGCATCTCTACGTTGCTAGTTATTTGTGTTGTATGATTCATCATGTCAAGTTGACATAAAGTATGAATTTTCCTTTACAGACCCCCATTTATTTACTTTTAATGGGAGCAACACACATGCGCACATTTATCATCCGGGTTTCTCAGCATACGCGCGAAATGGAGTCGGAGTAAACACACGAAATCATCAGGTGAGTTGTTATTGTGTTTACATTGTCATCTCGATCAAAATCGATAGATAATTCACTCTGTTTGTAATTGTTTTAATCTATTCTGTACTGTCTTAACTTAATAGCGAATGTTCTCAACTGTTTCAAATAATTATAAGGTCAAAGTATGTAGAGGCCCGTTAGTTTTGGCTCAGTGCCACCGTTTTGAATGATCCGAAATGGCATCCGTGTACAGTACAGCCCGCTACATAATACTCGTTTTTTGACTGCACTGTTTACCATTAATGTAGCCGCACATCAATACCATACAATACATTTTCCAAACTATATTTCATCAAGAGCATTACTGTGCCGAAGGCAACATGGAATGAGTTTGTTTAGGTAGTCATTTTCCAGTACCGAGCTGACGTTTTGTTGGCCTACTGTACTGTGGTTTCGCGGAGATGATCACACGAGCCTGTGGTTGTTGATATGACGTCATGTATTGTGACCCAAATTGCCCTCTGCTCTCCTCCCTTGAGTGATATCGCAGTGTAGTTACAGCCAATGTTAGGCGATTTGAACAGAAGACTGTCTCAAATAGTTTCCGCCTATATTATATTCATTTTCTGTGTGAAATCACATTCTTAAATATCACGTCCTGTCTATTCCTCTTTCAGTGTCAGTAGTAGTAGTGTAGTCAAAGCAGAATCGGAACCGAACTTGTTTCTTGTTTTCACAATGACCGTCGATTGATGGATGTTCCTCCTGGCGGTTTGAGGACGTGGATACGCCCACTCTTGATATATTTTGACCTTTCACTTTCACTTCATTTCACCACATTACAAAATGATTGGCTACATCACCATACGACTACGACATTGTTTGTTGATGTTTGTAGACACAAATGCTCCAGAGACTGGACATTACTCCTGTCCTGTTGACTTGTGTTGTGATGAAAACTGTAACGTGTCAATTTCAATTAATTCTCAATTTAGTATAGACCCTAGACTGAAAATGAAAAGTGACTTGGGTCATATTACCACTTATCCCAACCAACCCAAGTTGATGTTTGAAAATATTGACTCACCAGTTCCAAAGCTACTTCACTTTGTCTGACCTCCTTATCCTGTTGTAGATAGGCTGCATCACTATAATATTTATAGTCAGGAAATGTCTAGAAGTAGAAGCCATGATTTATAAAATGTTAAGGTTAATTTGTACCACAGTGACAATGATTATAATAAAAACAGAAGACTGCAACTATTAGGAGTTACATAGTAGTAGTAGGCAACCAAGATTGGTGACTATTTATTTAACAAGTAAACAAGTAGGCCTACCTGAATATTAGGAAATAATCTTAGAATGAATTTTGATTTTTAAAGAACAGAGGAGGGATAAATTTTTTTAAACAAAGCAAAATTTATTGAAATTGAAAGGCAGTGATGTGAATTCTTCAGAGTTTGTCTGATTTCAAAGTAGTTCACTATTCATATAATCAGTATCGGATCAGAGGAAATCTGAAAGATTTGCATCCCTGTGTTTAGTTTGCCGTTTACTTCCATGCCAATGGATTACTCATTTCCTCTTTAAAATGACTATACTGCCTCTCTCTTGGTTCTTAATTATTATACTGTTCACGTTACACAGTGGGATTTGATGCTTAATCTCATGGGTTGAACTTATGGCATTGAGATCCAATCAGTAGTTTATTATGGTGAAGCCATAGTTGCTAAAAAAAACTGAAAGGAATGTGTGAAAAGAAGTGGCTGAAGGTATTGCGATATAATTAGTTATTACTATTTACGATGAAAAACAAACTGGTCAGCTGCTCTCAGCTTCTTGTACTTACAAATCTTGGTCATCTAGGTCTAGTGGGATTATATCCCGCTGGACATAAACAGCAGGTCATGGCTATGTTTAGCATCAAATACCCATTGCATCACTCATCACTGCAATCAATACTTGGGATTTCTGTCGCATATTTTTCACTGCGAAATATGTATACTCAAGATTATGTGATCACATTCTGGTATAGACATTGTAAAATATAAAAAGGCTGTTCTGATCAGATTGAAACCTTGTTTTGATTTTGAATATATATTTGAGTTTGCATTACACAGTATTATTAGTCAAGACAATCTGGCAAACTTTAAACTTGGAAAAGAATAAAGACATTGATTTTTCATGTATTTACACTTGTCTACTCAGTTTCTGTAAGTCTGTGTAACTATGAGTCTGTTTTCAGAATAATCTAAGGGACAGGACTTCCATAATGAATGCATGTGAGGGCAAAATATAATCTTGCTCTCACATTACTGCAGCCACTACATCCAAAATGATGTGATATTAAATTATAAGTTATAAGTAGCTTAGATGTTTGCAACACTAGTAGTAGTAGTACTAGCTAGACAATCATTTTGGTATCCAGTACAGAAAGTAGGCTACCCTGAATTTTAAAAGTTTAAAAGGTATTCATTTGATTGGGTTCAGTTGTGGGGGGAGACCAAAAACCTTTAAGAAGAATGCTTTTTTAACTTGTTGATTTTCTTTTTTTTTTTAAAGAAAAGGGAGAGACATGTCAACAATTCAATTGAAACAACATTCTATTATGTAAACTTGAGTATAGAGTATATAGTATAGAATTAAAAGCAGTATGGTGAAGAGCCTTGAGGCCCATACAGCCGGTGCTCATCCCGGTTTATGTAGTGCAAAACGGACAGTGACAATATGTCACATTTCTGGATAGGACTAGGGCGCTGGTCTATCGTTGATTACTTCCCCAGTTGTAAGCTGATACTCATTTCTACACCTGGGTTGAGTGAGGCAATTGGAATGCAGTCTCTTGTCCATGAAAAACAAAAATGTACGTAGTGAATAGTGCTTTGAAATAATCACAAGATATGTCCCAAAGAAATTGGTCATGGGGCCATAATTTTTCTCTCCTAGTCGTAGAAGCTAGAAAACAGTTGGACAAGTTATTTGGTCTTCTTCAGCGATGTGCATTTTAAGAGCACTTTCTTTATCTACTGAATCTTAAGACATTAAAATTGTTGATATTGGACACTGTGTTTGGAAACATCTTTGATTACAATATTAACTCCCACAGACTCAGATTAAAATGGTTAATAGATTAAACTAAGCACTGACTCATAACTCAACATGTGTATTACTGGTCAAAGCATGCGTAAGATGGAAAGTTATTCCTGCATGATCATTCCTATACTATTATTATCAGTGATGAAGCACTGATATGTTTTTGTCTTGTTCGTTACCGGTCCCCTGTAATACTGTAATTAATCAATGTAAGGACCAGCTCTGTGTCACTTTTCTGTATGTTACTTGAAGAAGCCATGCCTGCAGTTGACACTTCGTTTTGTGTCCTGTTTTTGAAGCTGTTTTATCATTCTTTATTATATTTTATATGACATTATTTCATCACCAATAGTTTGAGCAGGACACACCCCTTTTTTATCATTCTTATTCTTATCTTCTTATGTCAATTCCCGTTGGGCCTATGCAGATAGCATAGCTATATTACTAGTCTCTATCTTTTATTTGCTTCTTGGAACCGGAGGCGAGGTGGCAGAGTAATTAAGACTGAACTCTTGTGGCGGAGGTTGTGGGTTCGAATCCTACTCCGGTCACTTTGTTTTTCTTGGGCAATAAACTTTTCTCGGATTGCCTTATTCGACCCAAGTGTAGAAAGGGGTGCCAGCTTAAAACTGGGGAAGTAGTCTGTGATAGACGAGTGTTCTATTTAGAAGAGTAACGTATTGTCACTTTGTCCGCTACCAGGAGGGAGAAGTATCGAAACTGGAATAGCACGGTCAGGCTCTTGGGCATCAGGACTCTTTTATTAAGCTTCCTTTTTTGTTTTCTCGGAAACAATAATTTAAAATGTCGCAAGCATTGCGGATCCTAAATAGAAACAAAATCATTGGTGGGAAGTCACGCAGGGTGTGCTGACGTTCGACGTGGTGAAATAATGTCAATTTGACATTTTTATTTAGGTTTCCGTAAATCAAAGGATAAAAACTCGGAATGCGTCAGGTCCATACCAAAGCAGTCCATACCAATACACCAGTCCATACCAAAGCAGTCAGTACCAATACACGTTCATTTGTTCACGTTACACGGGCAGTGTGCCATTGTAAGCGGAGTCGACGATTGTATTCGTTCATTATGCTGATGCAAGAAACGAGATAAAACACTGGACTGGGGTAGTGTTACAGTTGAAATGTCCTATCTTCAACTTCGACTTGAGAATGTTTGTTATCTGTGAACGTGACAGTACACGTGGATTTAATTGTAGCATCCTGTCGTCCCAACCGATAATTTCAGGTATTGCAGGCAGGC
Organism: Dirona pellucida; assembly: GCA_030265205.1. Taxonomy (NCBI): domain Eukaryota; kingdom Metazoa; phylum Mollusca; class Gastropoda; order Nudibranchia; family Dironidae; genus Dirona; species Dirona pellucida. The sequence continues at coordinate 7,413 of JARDUL010151793.1, forward strand.
AGTGTACGTCACTGGTCAATCTTTTTTCTTTTTTAAATTCCCAGGGAGATTAAATACAATGTCATTACACCAATTTTAGCAAGTAAAAGTTGCTTTGACTTTATCAGTGATTGCTGACGATGTCTGAGTGGTTCGGTTGTCGAAATTGAAAGATTGCGGGTTCGAATCTCTGCATTGCTAAGCCCAAATATTGTTGAATCCTTGGGATACACCTTTATTCATTTAGTGTTTGTGACGTAAAGTCTGTATTGTAGGTACCTACTACTTGCACGGGGGTTAGACTGTATACACTTCTGTGGGCTCGACAATGAAATCCATATTTTACTTCTTTATCTTTTTTTTTTAATTATTGCCATATACGGCAAGAGACGCACTACAGTACCACAGAGTAAGCTGGTGTGTCATATGCTGTTTGACATAATTTTCTTTCCTTCTTCTTAATGAATGAAATCGGAGGAGGCACTTTTGGATAACAGAATATTGAATACTAATAGTTGGGAAATGTCACACATATCTACTCGACTCAGTTACAAAATATTCAACTCTTTCTGGATTCAATAAACACAGTCCAATCCATATATTCAAAACAACCACACATCCGCTCTAATTACACGCTCTCTTATTCCCACTCGTGTACTTGTAGTACTCGTGTACTTGTAGTACACATATCTCTTAAGAGGTTTAACACGTGTCCATACTGGTTTATACTATATCCGGTGATCAGTAAAAGCATATTACTTTATGGTCAGCATTTCCCAGAGAGGCACTAGGCTATCATTTATAAACCATTTCATTAATGATACAACATGATAATATAAAAGTTTGATTTTGAATTTGTCCTGACGTGTTGGTGTAGCCCTGGTGAAGTGAAATCGCTGAAGTGGTTGACATCTCCTGTCACAATTTCAATTACCACTGAAGTTGGTGTTTTCGACGTCCGTGCGTATTTATTCCTTGGGCCGCTTAGTCTTAGCGGCTGGTTGATGGTCTGGTATGTAGCGGGAGTGGACGTTAATAGCGTGGTGACGACGTTGCTCTATATATATATTATATATACACTATATTATTCTTGATTTTTCATTGTTCCTACTCTATTCTTAACAGTATTATTTCGGAGGTAGAGTTTCGGTCTGCAGTTATTGTCGGCGATGCGGTGGATGATTTGTAGGTGTGGCGTTGAACCATCATCATAATCATTTTTATATAAAAAGGCTTAGTAATCGTAACCATCACTACCACTGCCACCGTCGCATTCACCACGTGGCCAAAGTCGCATTCACCGCCACCGCCACCCACCGTCATCACCTACCACCCATCTCTGTTGTGGTGGTATAGGCCATACAATATAGGTTAATTTTGAACGATGAAAGAAGAAAGGTAAGATGAAAAAATAAGAAATAGATAAAAATGGAAGTGACGTCAAGAAACAGTAGTGTGATCATTTAACTTTATCTTTGTGATCTCGGTTATTGCGTCGGTGTGTAACAGTAACGGATAAAGATGGGTATTCCGTATCCCCGTACAAGTACCTACAGACTCTTTGACTTTGCATCATCCCCCCCTCCCCACACACACACCTCATTATCATTCAATGTCCTCCACTCCATGGTGTGCATACAGTAGAGCATCCTGCTAATCGCATCATACTAACATACTACTGACAATGTATTTCTCTACTTGTAGCCGAGCACTCATTCACACTTGAGTAAAGTAAGGAAAACAAATGTGTAAAGATTCTTTCCCAAGGACCCCTCATCGGTTCCCTGCCTTGATTTGAAACCAGGATCTCACGATCTTGTGCCGGTAGCCTTATCACTCGGCCATCTACGCTACACGTGTCTTTTGTCTTACAATTTATTTTGGTGTACCACTTTTTTTATCTATATCTCTCTGAGTGTGTGTGTCAAGGATTTACTTATCTATCCCCCCCCCCCCCCCCCCTTGTAAATTACTGTAAATCCCAAGGCCAATCAGCGCAGCTGCTATCTTTTTTGACTTTCGGAATTGCGTTGTTGGTCTCCTTTTAAGGGTAAGTTGACCCACGTGTATAGATAGGCACCAGTCATCAGTTGCGTAATTCATTTTGGACAGACCGCGGGGTCACGAAACATCACTTTGTGTGCTTTTCTTTGTGTGAGTGTTTGTGTTTGATGCAAAATTTACCTGGGTGGTCACGTGATTGAACTTGAACTCAATTGTTTTAAGGCTGGCTTTGGTCTGTAGGGCGGTGCCAATTTATTATATATTATTATAGATATATAGATAGATAGATATTAAAATCAAATATAATGTACACAGTACACATCCACTTCTTTCATTCGACTTGCGATTGTTGTGCAGCGATCAAGCACCATGAAAATGTTAATTACGTACATTATAACTATGTATTTATACAATAACGTTATTTTTATTAAAGGCCTGACTGACGATATTCTTGAATGAAGCAATAGACCGACAGATAAGACAAAAGGTCCGGTCCGGTTTGAGGCGGCTTGGAGAAGTGTCTTGTATACGGGGTGTTAGTGTTACAGTTACAGCATAGGCAGGAATTGACGAATGCTTTTACTTTACTACTAGACTAGTACTAGATTCCAAGTCATTATTGTTGTGTGGAACGTCTGATTCATTGTGGAGGTGGGTGGGGCTTGGGCTTTCTAAAGATCTGTGTTATGGATGCTATTTGTTGATATTATTATTTTATTGATATTATTATTATTATTGTTGTTGTTGATGTTATTACCTGCTTCTAATCATCAGCAGCAGCAGCAACTGGGTAACGTTATTAGAAGCAGCAGATCAATTTCTAATGATGTGCTCCATTTAGTCTTCACCTGTCAGTGTAGAATAAGTCATTGCATTGTTAAGGGGATGAAATTTGTCACGTCGGCCAGATTGGCGTGCCCTTTGCTAACTGACTGATTAATGTTACCAGTTACTGCGACATAATGAATGGCAGATTGTGTGGTGCAATCAGCTGTTTGCGATTTATTTACCGTTTACAGTACAGTCAGGCGTCAGCTGGATCTGTGGACATAAGCTGTAGAGTAGAGATTGGAAATGAAAATGGATCAGGCATTCCATCAATTTGTTGTGCGAGTCCTGAATGTGAAACAGAATGTTGTTATTATTGATATTGTTGTTATTATTATTATTA
>JARDUL010152015.1:7814-19137 GCA_030265205.1 Dirona pellucida
CCCCCCCCCCCAGTATAGGCGGATCATTGAAAATCACACAGAGCAAACTGATGAGTGTTAACAGTTAATATGCAATGTACAAATGACCTCATTTATTTATGAATTTATTAGTTTGAAATTTGGTCTTTTATTATGCTGTCCCTATTATTATGACGTCCTGGTCATCATCTTAAGTTTATAGCACCATAGTATTGTGTTGTTTTTTTTTCGAATGAGAAACAAACAAAACCATATTGTTGGTGAGGTGAGACTGATGCTGAGTTGGATACATTTTCAATACCAATCTGAACAATTGTGTCACCAGGCAATTTGCAACATATAATTCAAGATGTATAATTACCACCATGCACAGCAAGCTTTGTCATGGATTTTAGGCACCATCCATTATGGCATACTCTAACTGAATTTTAACGTTGTGCATGCAAAGCAGTTTTAAAACTCCAGTTACCAATTTACAGTCGATCACACTTAAGAAAATGAGTGTCTAAGCTAAGAGAAATATTATATCATTTCAAATTTGTGTGATTCTCACTCAGGATATATTTATATTATATCTAATACACATTATATCTCAGTAACATGGTATGACAAATGACGGTGAAAGATAACAAATATTGCCTCACTCATTATGTGTCTTTAATAGCTGGGATTAGTTGTTTGATTTAAAGCAACAGTTTTAACATAGCTGTTATGTAACAGTAACACCCACACCTGCTCTGATCTCGTATCATCGGTCTCTACGATCACAAAAGTTGAAGTGCTGACTGACAAGTTGCACTTATTTAGTCAAACATATCCTATACACAGCATTATATATTGTATGTATATTCATAATTGTTAAGTTGATCCATGGAGTTGGAGAGATCAACTCATCAACATTCAATCATACTCCTGGTATAAATCAACCGTTATCACGAAAAAGGGCAGGAACGTGGCTCTTATTGTACGGATTCAGCCTTTGTGAAACTACAACATTGTTAAAGAAACCTTGTCTATGATATGATTTGTTAATCCCTGGTTTTGTGATAATGTTCTGAGATTATATAGCATGTCCAGCTGAAATGAGACACAATTTATATTTTCGAATATCATTGTCATGTCTCAAATTATTTCTTTTCTTTTTTCTTCTTTTTTTCCCGCTTTGTTACTAGTTTTATAAAAATCATGTGCCATTTATACTCATTGCCTTTCTGTTGAATGTGAGAACTTTTTGTTATTACCAATTATATTGTTTGAAGATAGTTTGATTATCTTCCTCTTGTTTGTAGATTTTTTTGAAAATTTGCTCACACTCACATACTGTAAATACGTGATTTTGATTTCTTTAATTTAAATAATTTGCTATTTATATCTTTGTTTATTTTAATTACAATTTGAAATCCTGGTCATTAGCAGACATGATATTTTCTGTTTATCTATAAAAAGAGAATCTCTTTGATATTAATAACAATTTATTTCAATTGTTTTTTCTCAGGTTAATCCTTTTCATTGTGAAACCCTTATCAATTTGATAAAGTTAAAACCACAAAATACATTAATAAACCTCTTTGATGAAGATCTTGTTTGAAAGGTTGTCTGATGTGACATGGCGGCACTCAATTCTTTGTTATTGTTTATGCCAGAGGTCATATCTTATCTTATAACTTATACTTATAACCCTTGCTTGCCACACTTGAATGTTTTTGATAAATAAATAGATAAACAGCTATTATTTATCTACCTTGCCATGACTCATGAACTGTGTAGCAACGGGACCTGCTCTATGTAGTGTAATAGTTTCATATTCTGTAGACTGATATTTATGAGAGCAGGTGTTTCATCTGAGGGATGATTCAGATTTCACTATTTTGTTATTTTAGTTATAGCCAAGGCTGCCCAGTTTTTGGATCTCAATCAATGAGATTTTTCTCCCCATTATTAAACCTTGTTATTCAGGAAGTATCAAAAGCATATTAAATTGTTTAGATTGGTAAATTTATTTTTCAGTGACATTTTGTTGGATAATTTCCAAGAATGAAACAAACTTTAGGGTTTTCCAAACTAGCTAATTGATTTTCACTATTTAATTGAGGACATTTTTATTTATTTGTGGGAAAGAATATTCCTGGTTTTATTGTTAAGAGCTCTTGTCGGATCCTCAGGTCTCATTGGATGCAAGGTTTATTGTATGTGTAGTGATTTATTGTAATGGATATGTGAATGTGTTTACCATTGAAAGTATTTCCATGCCCCATAATGTCCACATTTACTAGATTCCATGATTGTCACATAATGGACAATATTATAATGTTGATGGCTGCAGTCAGATCCAAAACAATACATTGAAATGGTTCTTCATGCATTTGTGGCTATCCATGGGGCGTGCATGTGTTTGGGACACTAAAGCATACCGTAATGTAAACTTTTACATGATCACATTGTGTACAAACGCACACCAAGGATTTTTTAAATTTTATTAAAGGTATTTTATTTGAAATTAAGAGAAGCTTTAAAAAGAGAGGGAAATAAATTTATGTATAAAAATACAATATTATGACTTCCATTATCACACATCTCTGTTTTCATGAAGAAGGCTGTATCTTGGCTGTCATTGTTAGTAAGGATTCTGTCTTCTTTGTGAAAACGGCTGCATAGTAAAGCATTTTTTTTATAAAAATGAAATTTCTTTGTCTTCTTTTATTTCAACAAGTCGTAGCAATTTTTGACATTTTCTTTTTCACTTTCATCAATTTATTAAGTAAATCCATAAAAAAAATTGTATTTATGATTTGAGCTGATAAAGTAGAGATGTGGTGATGATAGTCAGGACATTTCATCTTCTACTGACCAAATTTGATTTGAATAAGAGCTTTGATCTCACACTAGGTCTAATGTTGGAATCTGCTCGACAATTTGAATGGGCTGAGTTAATCAGATTAATAAGACACGATTGGTAGTTGATATTTTCCCCCTAAACCTTGGCCTTGTAATGGGAAATCGGAAGAACCGAAAATCTATCAATTAACTTGTCAATGTCAACATGACTAAGTCACCACTTTTGGAATGAAAATGGATAGCATGTTGCCCTTTTTTTTTCTTCTTTCAAAGTCTATCTTCAAATTTGTTTATTTTCATGTAGTCATCATAAGGTTTATAATCAGCTTTTTATAGGAAAAACATTTAATTTTTTATTTTCCATAAATACCAAATAGGCCCCAACAGGATAATATAGGCTCCCATATTAATATTATGCTTCCCAGCACAAAACAAAAAAGGTATGGGCATTATTATTATTATCACAGTATAATAATTGCCTTGAACTGCCTTTAAATTTCCTTATATCAGTTTCCCGTGATCATACATTTATACTTTTTTTGTGTTGATGCAGCCATGAAAAGTCACATTATTAACTGGTAATTTCTATGCAAATTACATTTTTAATTTATTCAGATTCTATTTTTTGTTTTTTTTATTTAAATTAAGTTTTCTCAATCAACTATTTATTCGAGAACAAAAATTATCTTTTGTTATCCTTTGTTATGACATTATAATTGGGTAGCAATGAATGATACTGTGTTCTTTTCAATTTTCTAGAATTGGTAGTTTTTGCACCTTTGGATGGTTGGTCAATTGTACGGGTAATCGTTTTCCTTCTGTCTTTTCTTTTCTTCTTTTTTTTCTTTCTTTCTTTAGATGTTATTATTATTAGTTTGGTCAATTTTTTTAATTTAAATAGTAGTAAATCTTACAACTAACTATGTGATCTGAATTTGGCTGTTTAATGTGTTCTTTATGGGCAAGAATATTATAATGGCTGCTATCTATGTTTTGAAATAAAATTGAAATCAATCATCATATTATATCGTCTTTTTCAGATTTATTGTATTCCGTAATTTGATGTTACAGCTGGGAGCAAACATACATATTTTTTTTATATGTCAATGTGAAGCTAATAGAGTTTTAGAAGTGTTCGTGTAAATTAATAAAATTGCCTTTATTTTGTCCACAAGGGCACTTTGTCTTTAGGATATATTAGAAAATTTAAAAAGACGGAAATGACACAAGTGTCAGCCGCAGTGCATCCAGCACAGCAGTGTAGACAATAGGAGTTCATTTTCTTGTCCAAGGTGAACCCCCTCCCCCCATCAGTCGTCTTTATTACCTGATGTTCGTCACAAGAACATCTAATTAATTCTATCAGAGTTTCTCGTTATGACGCTCAATTTGCTATGATCCCAAAGTTGGCAGTACGAGGGAGTTTTACTGTAATTTCAGTCTCAGCTCTTTTTCTACCCCTTTTTAATTGTTTTAATAAAATCTTGCTTAGACGATGGTTCCCAAACGATGTGATTCGGCATAATGGTTTCTAACAGGATCACTGACACATGTGGTAGGAATATTCACAGAGATGGGCGTTAAATTTAAAGGTACCCTTGGTTGTAAACAGCATTGACTTTTTTAAATTCAGTACCAGTAGCAATAGTAGTAGTTGTAATAGAATTACTAATTAGTGGTAGTGGTAGTGGTAGTGCTTAGTAGTAGTAGTAGTGGTTGTAGTAGTAGTAGTGGTTGTAGTAGTAGTGGTTGTAGTAGTACTTAGTAGTAGTAGTAGTGGTTGTAGTAGTGCTTAGTAGTAGTAGTAGTGGTTGTAGTAGTACTTAGTAGTAGTAGTAGTAGTGGTAGTGGTAGTACTTAGTAGTAGTGGTTGTAGTAGTACTTAGTAGTAGTAGTAGTAGTGGTTATGGTAGTACTTAGTAGTAGTGGTAGTGGTAGTACTTAGTAGTAGTAGTAGTGGTAGTAGTAGTAGTAGTGGTTGTAGTAGTACTTAGTAGTAGTAGTAGTGGTAGTACTTAGTAGTAGTAGTAGTGGTTGTGGTAGTACTTAGTAGTAGTAGTAGTGGTAGTGGTAGTACTTAGTAGTAGTAGTAGTAGTGGTTGTAGTAGTGCTTAGTAGTAGTAGTAGTGGTTGTAGTAGTACTTAGTAGTAGTAGTAGTGGTTGTAGTAGTACTTAGTAGTAAGTAGTAGTGGTAGTACTTAGTAGTAGTAGTAGTGGTTGTAGTAGTACTTAGTAGTGGTTGTAGTAGTACTTAGTAGTAAGTAGTAGTAGTGGTAGTTGTAGTAAATGTTTCAGTAACAACAGCATCCATCATATATTATATTATTACACAACTTGACAGACTTGATCAATTTAAATATGGTTTGAGACAAAGTTTATTTTTTATACAGCACACATTAAGCTTATAAATAACATATAACAAAATCATGCGGTTAGTTGGTTTGTTTGTTTTTTTCTTGAAGGTCATAAAAACAATCAGTACAGCAAAATACTGATGAAAGACAATGATTAAGTTGATCTTCAGGTATTGTGACCTTTTAATTAGTTTTACTTTTTAAAACTTAAAGTATATTAACAATGTAAAAATCTATTTTTTGTGGTGACACCAAGCAACTCATTCAAAAGCTTATGTGGTATTGGCCAAGTGGTTAGGTTGCTGGGCCCAAGATTGCAAGATCCCAAGTTCGATTCCTGGCAGCGCTACCAAGTTGAGTCCTTGGGAAATACTATTTACACATTTTTTTCCTCACTTGACTAGGGTGTAAATGAGTCCCCAGCGACAGGCAGAAAAAGATATTGTCAGTATGAACTATAGAAAACATTACATCCCGACTGTATCAATATATAACACAAATGGAGGTAGAAAATTTACTATCTCAGAACACAATTATAGCACAGATCACACTTAATAATGGGGTCAGAGGGTCCAACATTCCTTAAATACTAATTTGTTGGGGGTTTTTTCTAAGCCTAAAACACCAACCCTTTTTTGAGCAAGGAGGAATAATGAGCATGTTGTCATACGACCATTGCCTTAGTTTACAGAAACACTTAGTAAATCAAGTCATTTATTTCTCTACGACAGGCCAAATTATACATGGCAATAGGTAATTTATTTTTTACAGTTTAAAGAAAATCATGAAAATTAATTTATTATTTCACTTGTAGCATGGATGCTGATTGAAGCAGATTCCAAATTTCAGCATACTGTTGCAGCCTTGGCTGCCCATTCTGCCTTTCGTTCAATGCAAGGTATCCACATGTATGTTTATTTATCAAATATAATATATATAGGGATTTCTTGGTTACAAGGTCATTGTATACAAGTTGTAGAGTATAAGATAAATTAGTGAGATCATTGACGCTACTAAAGCAACTAGCAATTAGATAAATATGAAGCATCAAATAATATGCCTGACGACAACAATTATATTTGTATGTTCAATATTGTAATATCGCAGTGTGCCTGAAAAATAGTGACTGAACAAGATGAGGAAATAATTGTCAACAGCATAAATTGAACATGTCTTTGAAACGGCACTTCATGACGACGTTAACAATAATATTATATCATATTCAACAACAAAACAAGTCTATAATGCTTTTGCTGGTCCAGTCAAAATCCAATCTTTTTTATCAATTATCATTCATCAATATTGATCTAGGGAGAACTAGTGAGTCATCTACTGTTGTGGACACCCAAACATTGACATATAGCAGTTGGGTGCCCATGCACAACATTTTATTATTATATAAGTACATAGGAAGCCTCAACTACAACAAACAAAAATCCTCCAGTCATCAACCTCAGCACCAAAGCAAGAGACATCAAACGAGAGAAGAGATTCTAATTTTCTTCTCTTATCTGTAAAAATATGTATTTTTAAACCAAAAATTATATTTGATGAATGCTATGAGATGCAAATAACCAAATGAAAGTAATTTGAGCACAGTGCACATTAAGCATAAAAATGCTTATAATGTACGTACTTTACATTCAGATTTACATTGCAAAGTTTAAACAATAGGAAAGTACTGCCTGAAAAACATACGACAAAGAAGATCAGGCAAATGATTGTCACCAGCAGGAACCAAACCCGTTCCAGAAACCTGTCACCTCGCCAGCTATGGCAGACAGAGGCTCAATCTTTGAGCTTTCACTTGCATCAACCAACACAAATAATTCCCCTACATGTGGACTAGACTAATAATATTGTATAAAATATCTTGGCTGTCAGCAGTATAATATATCAATTATGAGAATCACCTTGTAAAAAGTTATAATCAAGCATCTTGCTGACCGATCAGCTCTATTCCACCACCAATTATTGAAATAAAATAAATAAAGGATTACATCAAATTGGTCATTAAATGGGGATTATACTCTGTTGTTTAAAAACAAAAAAAGTGGATGATAATAATAAAAAATAAAATTGGTCATTACTCCAAAATAAATAGAGGATGATAAGAAATAAAATTGGTCATTACTCCAAAATAAATAGAGGATGATAAGAAATAAAATTGGTCATTACTCCAAAATAAATAGAGGATGATAAGAAATAAAATTGGTCATTAAATAGGTAATACACACGGCACTTTGACTTCAGGATGGGAATTTTAAAAAGTAATTAATAATCGTAAATTAAAGTTCACTATGTTGACCATCACTGCTTCTCAACAATTGTTTGTAAGCTTGAAATACCACCGGATTGGAATCCAGGGCCACACCAAATCCTAGTTCCTTAAGACGCTGAAGAGCCCAATCTAAGCTCAGATCATATTGAAAAGCAGCAGTAAGGACAGACACATATGCTGAAAAGAAAAAGAGTGAAAAATCAAGTCAAATGAAACCTTTGGTTAATAGCAAACTATTTTTAAAAAGGGGAAAAAAAACAAAACAATCTGAACATTATCTTATTAAAATGCTGAGGAGTTAAATTGATCTGAAGTCAGTCTAGTTAGAGGTCAAAGGTTTCAGATTCAATCAGGACACTATTGTCAGACACCTCAAAAAATTTTTGTTTAAATTTACTCTCTTTTTTTGTTATTCATTTGACCAATATTATAGTTATAGCAGACATGCATAAGTTGATATCAGTAGAACACAACAGAAAATATCAACTTAACATTAATTATAACAATTTATCTGATGTTGGACTTAAACCCGCTGACAATATAGCAAAATTCAAATTAAGCAATTCAATCTTAAATAATAAAAAATGTCACTCTCATTCACAATGACTTAAAAGTCACAAGTATTATCTTTTTTCGTTCATCTTTATAATACAGTAGTCTCCGCCTAAGTGCACGGTCGTCGGGAGACCAAAAAAACGTGCACTTAGGCGAAGAGGACAATGGCGGGCAGGGTAGGCGGGGTTGTAACATATTATGATCACTTATAAAGAGCACGTCAGCACCGGTCAACTGATCAATAACTCTGCCTTCTAACCAATTGAATGTAACCAGTGTCAAGTCATCATCTATTTCAAAAGAATTAATTCCACCCACGCAGTGGACAGTACCATTCTAATGTTTCACTGGCGAAAAGCTCTGCCCACAAACCAAAATGAAAACACCACATGAAAGAAAACGTTACATCGCGACAAAACGTGTGAGACCCGCATTATACAGTTGGCATCTCCTTTGAAGATCTAAACAATGAAACCCGACCGAGTGTTATGTCAGTGTCGGTTTAGCAAGCCTGGAACAATGCGGCAGAGTAAAACAACCCCTAATATTGCGTCTCTAAACAAAATGAAGGGTTGTGATTTAATACGTGTCTGGCTGATCGATTACATTACTGGTTTGGTGAAAAAGGTTAGAAAAAAACGTAATTTCGATCACAAATGTCAGGTAATTTTGGGTCACTGAGGGCAAAAACATGCTCTTAGGCGGCGTCGACTCAGAGGGGTAACTTTACATAGAAAAAATGCTGTTTTGTGGCCAAACCATACAGTAGAGCCTGCTAAGCATATCACACTAACACACTGATAGTATCTCACTCGGCCTGTAGCCAGGTAATGCTCATTCACAGCTGAGTCAAGTGAGGAAAATTTGTATAAAGAGTCTTTCCCAAAGACTCAACATCAGACCTAGCACAACCAGGATTGAACTTCGAAGCTCATGTTCTCGAGACGGTCTGATTACTCGTCGACTGACACCACAAAATTATCAATTTCATGAACTCCAGATATTGAGGAGCACTATTATTCAGACAACTCATACTTGACCAATTGTGCAATAAGTATTTAAAATGTGCACCTCTCTAGGTGACAGATGGAAACAGGACAATTAAAAGCTAGTTTTAATTTGTCGATGTTTAATTCTTTTAAAAGTGATTGTAAATCATCACAATCATATGTATTTTGGTATCTCACCTGCTCTAGATCCATCAGAACAATGGACCAATACTGGACCTTGCTTGCCGATCTCCAGCAGCCGGCCTTTATTGTGATGAAAAAAGTCTTCAAGCTCATCAAAATCCCCTACAAGACAACAAAATGACAGTTTTATTTCTATTTAGAAAATATTGAAATATGACAGATACAGCAAACCTTAAATGTCTATCATTCAGTATTCAATCTATGAGTACAAGCCTTGTTAAATGCAAGTTTTGAAACAAACAAAAAAGTTAAAATGAAATCAAATATGAGGAGTTGATACAAGCATATTATAATTCTAGCCTCGATAAGCAGGGGAAGTTTGTTGGAAATAAACAACTATTCCCCCTCTCAAAGACTCATTGGGTCTATTACTATTGGCCTGATGTCTAAGAGTTTTCTTAATCAATATCTATTATCCATCTATTATATATATTTTTTTCGATATTAGTGTTACAAGATGAAAATCAGTAAATAAAGCCTTTACCAGCATTCAACTTTTAAAGCAAAATCTTCAATAGACACATACCTATCTCAATTCAATTCTAATACTTAGCTTACCTAGAGGAAAATGAAAATACTCCAGCCCGCTTTCCTCCACTGCCTTTCTTTCCAAATGTTCATTGTAACCAATTTCATCCCCAAACTCTCTTGCATTTTGTGTTTCAAAATTTATTATAGATGAATCATTTATGAAACGGTTGCTCAAACTGTCATCAATTCTAATCTGTATCAATCTTTCCGGGTTCTGACGAGGCAAAACGTCTGCATCTCCGTAAGTTCCAGTTCTTGATTTAATGTTCAACAAATTAATTTCTTCTTGACTGTCAATTCCATTATGCTGTAAACCTTTTCTAATGTTAATCACAGATCTATACATGAATTCTTTCAGAGGACCTAAATGTGATTTTTCAATCTGTCCAGCTATGAACCAGTTGCGGTAAACAGCATGAGCAAACCAATAGTCCAACCAATCTTCAGGGTCAAAGACGGGTCGCAGTAAAGACTGTTGATGCTTGTCAGGAGATGCTTCTCCTGTTATTTCGGAAACAACTTCCATAGGAAAGCGGGAATAAAAATCTAAGCCCATGGATGCAGCAATTTCATAAAAGTTATTAGAATATATTTTTGGCTCAAACTCTGGGTTGTGGCGGGTTTGATTGGCTAAGTATAACAATGCGACAAATGCAATGGTGTAACCTCGGTCACAACGAAGCAATGCAGGCGTTTTTAAGTGAGGAACAAGAGCAGTGAACTTTTCAACAGTTTCTACATCAGCCCATTCATCCATTGGTTCCAACAAGTTGATAAACTGTAAACCTAAAATTTCCCTGACAATCTTTTCTTCCTGGCACGTAATTGGTAGAGATTCCCCTCCAAAGTCTCCTTCTGGGTCTCCATTAGGATATGTAAACAGGGACAAAATACTTTCAAAACCAGCATCTTTAGCTAGTTTCAGTTGGCGTTCAGAGACCCTTCCACAAACGTGAAAATCAGGAGTTATTTCCTTTGCCCACCACAGTTTATCAGGGGAATTCAAACCTGGGGCTTTCAATCGACTAGGAAACACTGAAGGAATGTCCTTTAAATATTGACTACAAGTTGTATGGCACAAGACTAACAATAACGTTAACACATTGTTCAAATTCAAAATCAGTATTGCGATGGGGACATCACGTCTGCTTGAGTTTTTCATCTTCATAGGTGAGACCACTGAAAGAAAGGAAAGAAATTTGTACATATTACTTTTAACAGGATTAAAACTCAGTAAATGCTCTTACAGTATTTGCTTGAATTGTCACACATCCCTCATAAACAGCCACACACTCTTCCACCTTTCTTTTTCCACACATATCACCACTTATGACTAAACAGAACAAACGCAAGTAAAATAGTCGGTGGCCGAGCAGTGAGCACGTCTCGACTGTTGTTGTTGGCAAGCTGTTGTCAATCGTGTCAGTGAATAGACGGGTGACCGCCTGGGTTCTAAACCGTCAGTGACAAAAAATTATATACATAATGAAATGTACTGGCTACCGCGCTTGCGTCCTTTAGGTAAGACACTTTGCCCTGCTTACCTCGTCCTATCGGAGATGGACGTTAACTTCGGAGGTCCCCTCGGTTGTAA
>JARDUL010152016.1:0-10562 GCA_030265205.1 Dirona pellucida
ACACAGTAGGCTGATCCCCTGCTTGTCGTAATTTCCGACATTTCAGTTCTGTTGTTCGGCCATGGACGATTGTGCTTTGTGCTTGATCATTATCCACAGATGGCCATGGAGTTGCTCCCTAGTTTGAAGTAAAAGGGGTTTGGATAATAAAATAAATGATGAAGTTAAGAGAAGGCCTCTTGATGGGAAAGAAAGTTAATTCAAGTAGAGCTCTATTGTGTTTGTTTTCATATCATACATTATTTTTCTGTTTGAAAAGGTATAAAAATCTAAGATGCTAGTCAGCCATTGTCATGTTTGTATTAAAAGTAATAATGATAGCAAACCAAAGCTGAGAGGAAGAAGCCATTTTCTGCACCAACTTTTGCCATAATTCTTTTTTGTTTTTTGTGTGTTTGTTTTTTGTTAATGTATTTTATTCTATATTTTCAGGTTTGGGTCTCTCCAGTGCGGTGATCAACCTTCAGAATCTCTAAGTAAATATCAATACTAGAAATAAAGGAAAGAGGACGTCTACTTCAACCTCATCCAAAATCTTTTCTGTTTTGGTTAATTAGCATGTCCTCAGATTTAGGTGCAAAGCCTGATTCTGAGAAAAAAAGTGAAGTTTGTGATATGCCTAAGTTAGAAGGCACTAAGAATACAGAAACTAAAGAAAACGTAAATTTAGAAACTGTCGACACCATGCCTGATTCTGAAAAGAGTAACACACTCCCTGAAGCTGTACATGCCGGGAAAGATATGCCTCGACTTCCACCTATTGGTATGGCTGAACTGACATCTATTCTGCAAGGACCAAATATGCCCTCGCAAAAACTGATGAAGGAAGTGACTGAGAAAATTCGAATGAGGAATGACGAGAGTGGGAGTGACGATGGATCAGTCTCTGGCAGTGGAGCTGTTGGAATCAGAGGAATTCTTGATTGTCTTGTGGAAGTTACTTTATTCCATCAGGATTCAGAAGATGATTCTGAAGGGGAAGGTGATGAAATATTTATCCGTGAGTTGCCATGCAGGTTCTGCAAGAAAATATTTAAGAGCACCATGAAACTGAAAACCCATGTCTTGATGACTCATTCTCAAGATGATCCATCTGTTCTCAATGTTAAAAATCTATCAAGGGATGGAGGTAGAAAGGAGAAGCTGTCTCCACTTGGGAGGAGTAAGTCAATTGAGGCGAGAGAGAAGGAGAGTTTGGCTAGAAGCAGAAAACGATCCTCTGCCGCAGCACAACAGGATAGCAGTGCCAGCAAGCAGGAAACATCTGTCAGAGAGAAAAAAGTGCGATCTCGTCACACTTCAAAGGAACAAGAATTGACCAAGGTCACTGACAAAATTGAGGGTAAACCCAATGAATCATCCACTTTATCTCCAGCAATATCTGTGGACTCATCTAAAAGTACAACCATATCTAGTCGGCAAATAAGACAAATATCTCAGGAAAAGGATAATGCCAAAAAGTGTGAATCTTCTGTTGTCGATCCTGCAAAGGCACCCAAGGAACTCGTTCATACTCAACAAGAAGACAACACTCCATCATCATCGAAGGCAACCAAAAGGAAATCGTCAAAAGTTTCAAGTACAATAAGTGATTCTTCTACATCCAAGAAAAAAGCAAAACGATCTCAAAGTCAATCCGGTGAGGCAAAAGAAAGCAGTGGTCAGCTAAGGAGGTCGTCACGTAGGAAATGAATACAAGTGATTTCGGAATGTATGAGAATGTACAGAATGTGTATGGCAGGAGTGATTTGATTGACAAGAGTTCAGAATTGGCAGATTGTGGTGTTAAATAATTATACAATACTACTACAGTTCAGAAGGTATTCTGACAATCAAAACCCTTTTGTCAAGTGATCAAATTTAGAGTTTCAGCGTTGAAGTTTTGTCTTTTTCTTACATACTCAATGACATACATATTTTTAGTTTCTTTGGTTTTTTAAGATGATGTAAGGTTCCATTATTGGAGTAAGCCACGCTCAAAGGCAAGGAGTATTTTTAATAATTGAAATGTTTATTGTCAAATAAGAAACTTTAGGATATCTTATTAAAACTGTTTTACAGTTTTTCTAATTTTTATTTCCTACCTCCTTGCTTTCACAATGTGAAAATTTTAGATTAATAACTTTTGTTTTTAGTTGTATCAAATTTTTAGAAACAATAATTTTTCTGTTGTCTAATATGGTATTTAAAATAAAATTGTAATTTATTTTTCATTGTAAGGCAGTGTTTAGAAATATATTTCAAGAGCTCTTTATTTGATGTGGGGTTTCCATATAAATATTCCCAAGTTGTATCAGAAATTAACTTGACTGATCCTGAAATGTAAGTGAATTTGATGAGATTCATATCATATTTGTAGGACTTTGATGATTCCTTATGAAATACTGAACTGCTCTATTAACCCTTTGTAATGTCACAAAATTGATCCAATGTGGAGATGTAAATAATGTTTGATGGAAAGAAAACTGAAATGCTATGATTATTATATTATGATTATTCTTTTGTTATGTCACTGTCACAACAATGTTAATATCTAGTTCACATGTAAATTAAATGGAGAGCAAAGAATATTTATTAAAAATGGTAAGTTATGTTTTGTGCTCGGATATTTGTATCATTTATATATGCATTTGAATGTACCCTTTCATTGAATATTGTATTATATAAAATGTGAAATGTAAAATCAGCCGAGTCCATAGCAGGATTTTCACTCCAGCATGCACAATTCAATGCATGAGAATTCCCTCATCATGCACTTTGAGTAAGCAGACCAAAATGTAATGTGTTAATTCCAGTCAGCATTTTAATGTCTAAACAAGGAGCTCAGAGGTAATTTGATAGGAGACTCTCATATTTTTTAGTAGGGAGATATTGAAATGTGTGTGATGAAATTGATTTTATGTGTATTAGTTTTAGTGCAGATTGTGTTTCGTCATGTAAAAGTGACATTTGAAGTACGTTAGGAATAGATATATATCTATAGATTATCAAAATATGTTTTAGTTTTGTCAGTTGAGTTTTATTTTTAGTTCTCAACTTAAAGAAAAGAGAAAGGAATTGCTGTTCTTTATTAAACTGAAATACTGATTATTTCATTGTAGAATTTAAACCTTCGAACAATTTAAACCTTCGAACATTGGAAATATATACACATTTGGAATTGCTATTCATATTGTTCAGAGAATATATTGTAAATTGCAGTAAAAAGCACATTATGCTTTCAACTTTTGGATCAAAGTAAGCAGTTGGTGTGTATAAAAATAGAAATCCTGAAGAGCTTAGAGATAGGTCAGTTTAACTCAAGCTTGTGTAAACCAATGGGGAAAAAAACTCCCTTTCTCCATTACACCATGTCTTGCAGGTATGAACTACTTAGTTCAAGGACTTGAATATGACTGACTCTGGCTCTTTTACATTACCAACAATTTCTCTTTGATTGGCCTTTTCCAAACAGCTATAAAAATGCTTGACAACACTTTGCTGAGATTTGGAGAAAATGCACTGATCTCTCATTTTTCTTCAACAGTGGAGGATAACCTTAATGACTTATCGGTCATCATGAGTAGTACCGTAGGTAGTTAGAATAAAGATAAGATATAACACTTGCCTCGCCCACTCCTACAGGTGTGAGCATCTTGCTGACAGGCTACAAGTTAAATTGTGAACCTTATTTGTTTTGACCTCAAGTTAATGTGTTGCCATCTATCTGTCCATCTGTCAACAGCTTGCTGGAGTTAAACACAAGCAAATTTTATACCGCTGTTTTGAAAGCAGTGTAAAGCAAGAATAGTTGGCAGATGGCAGTTATAAGTAGGCAGTTAAAAACACTACTTTTGTATTCTGTCTGATCCATACTAATATGGCATAAACCAGGTGCCTACCTACCTTATATGCTTATGGCCTGCTTTTCATGGCTGTAGGGATTAGACAGTATTCAACCAAGCAGCTTTGTTGGGGATTCCAGTTATAACTCTAAACTTTTTATTTTTCTTTGGTCCCAAAGTTGGCGGTATAAAGGGTTTTTACTGTATAGCTTGTTTTTTTAAACTCAAGTAAAAGTGTTTGATGGTCAGGGAACAATTCTATCAAATCCTTTTTTATTAAATTATTATTTCTTTGACATATATGACATTACCAGAGCTGATCTACCTACAGAAATGAATGGTTTTGACAAATGTGATGAAATATTGTGCGAAAGATGTATTTTATTAATAGAATTTAAAGTATAGAATAAGGACATGATGATATTATAACTTTCAGGTCTGATTTTTTGGAAGGATAGTGATTTAACTACCTCGTTTCAAGCATCAATCATAATTAGTCTTTGAAATTTATTTGAGGTGCGCTAGATTCTTTTGACTTTTAAAAACACAAGAGCATGAAAGCACAAGTAATTTGTTCAGTTTAATGTATTTTTGCCCCTTGCTGAATTATAGTTACATAACTTTATGAAAGCTTATTTCAGTTTTCAGTGGGTGTGAAGTGGGTATGTTTTAAGTTAAATGAGCTGACTTATTAAAGATTGATTGTAATGCTTCAGCATATAAAATGTGGTCGTTGTGTGACAAATTATTTCTCTCTAATATATATGTATATTTGTGCCATAGTAAAAATATGTGCGTGAGGAATGTCTGAACATAAAAAGGACGAGAACCATTGCTCACTGAACTGGATGTCTTTTGTGTTGCGTATATTTAGATCTCGTCATATTGTACTATGTATAATTATATGCAATGCAATGTATTGAGTTTGTGGTATTATGTGTTTGAACAAGAAAAGTTCAATTTATATGGTTCATTCTATGCTTATGAATATGAATGTAGGTATATGAAAATGAATATATATATTATATTATATACGGGTATGCAGTACTCTCTGTCCAAGACAAAAACGATACAAGTAGTAAGGCAACTGGCCTTCATTGTCTTATTGTCATCGCTATCATTACAATGGAAGCCTGTTAAATGGAGGGAAAGGAAATAGGATTGTTTTGTGTTCCTGCTAATCTTATTGCAGGAATAGCAGTGAATAGCCGCAGGAACACAATGGAAACGCAATTGAGTTATAATATAATATAATATGCATTTTCCCCCTTGTTCTGACAAAAAAATTAAATATCAGAGACAATTTGGAAAACCACTCTTCTACTTGTATCCTTGACAAAATTGAAATCACATCATGTATACTTTTTTTTAAATTGCATTAGCAATTAGCAAAGTATACTCAGGTATTTTTTCTTCAATTTTTTGGTAAATTGTTTGGGACTATTGACTATACTTGTGATATGTGTGCTATTTAAAAATTAAAATTAAATTGAACACACACTTTGCCACTTTCAACAATTGTAATGGCTTGTTCAGACGTCTATCTAGGTATTGGCAGGTTGTTAGGGTGCATGAATGGTAATATGCTAACATTGTACTCAAGGGCGAAGAGATTTCACACCACATACCGGTACCATTTTAATCCAGTCACCATCACAACTGCACGTTCTGATGTGTTAAGTTGTATGATATATAGGCCTATTGATGCCATCAGATGCTCCCCAGATGAAAGTGGGAGAGCCGAATATGATAGAGATACAAATGCGTTAGAATGAGACATTTTATTCAAGCGGTTACAATGAAGTGAGTAACGACTAATGAAAGTCCATTGTATTGTGTGAACAAGTCACCATAGGTACTGTACAGCTTTTTCATGCATTTGTCCTTTATATTACATGCACACGCACGCCTGAACAACCCATTAGTTTCACTTTAGAGAGGGGTCTTGTGTTTTGTTCTTTTGTAAGCGTCATCTCTTGGCTTCAGGCACCCCGAGGCCTCTGAGAGTTTGAGTTACACTGAGATTGAGATTATTTTTTTTTACGGCAGAGACCTCTTATCCCTCTGCCCGCTCTCTAATCTGGAGCCGTATACACAGTCCTTACGTTAACCGATATAACTCATCTACGTCATGTTTTGAGTAGAATTCAACGTTGAAGGATGTCAAGTAGGATTGTACAAAACTGAGCTAACAGTTAACGTAAGGTCTGTGAATACGGATGTTGGCCCTGGTTTCATTTCATATTGAACCCATGATACAAATAAAAAATAAAAAACCATAATGATAAATCCTTTTTTCACATTTTGGTGATTTTTAACAATATTATTATTGATTTGTTATGTTTGTCATTGTCTTCATGTTGTTATTGTCGACATCGTCATTCTCCTGGGTTTATTTACGCTCTCAAGTGGAAAACGACCCACTCTGTGAGAAGAGCATGCACACAAGAGAATGGCGATCTCGAGAGGTAAACAGACCCACTTTGTGAGGAGGGCGTATAAACAAGAGAATGCCCATCAATTTTTGTGACGTTGTTACAGTTACAGTATCAATATTATGAATGTTGCCAACCCATTCCTCAACATCCAGTTGTTCAAACACGACAGATACAACGTCACACAAACCAATCAGCGTCAACTTTTAATGGGCAAGTGGAGCCCCGTCTAAATGTACTATGCTGCATGTAGACAAAAGGACCCTACACTTTTGTTTTGTTGTTTTGTTTTTATTTGGGATTTGTTTTGGGAGGGAACTGATGTCATGCATTTCGCGCCATGGATCTTGTGAAGTCGATGGCCGAGTGGTAGGGAGTCGGCTTCTACATCGCGATATCCTGGGTTCGAATCCTTGCTGAAGCTACCGATGTTGAGTCCTTGGGACAGAGTCTTTATACATTTTCACCTCACTCTACTCGGCAGGTGTGAATTAGTGTTCAGCTACAGACAGGGGAGGATATAAGTCAGTATGTTGATTGTTAGTGAGACGAGTTTAACAGGCTATTCCACAGTATGCTACTCCTGGGAGTTTAAGGATATTGAATGACACGGCCTGCTGTGGGATAAATGATGAAAAGTCTGTGACTGTGACCCTTGTACGGGAATACGAAATAGAACTAGAACGCCATCTTTATCTTTTAACTTAAAAATCAAATCGTCATGGCGGTCTGTGGGTTATCATACCTATGAAGAAATTAACTCTTGACGTGGAAGAACGACGGTGACCGAGAGGTTGAGACATTGGACTAACCACGCTGGTGATGTGGGGTTTCAAGTTTGACTTTCACTTCAGCATCATGCTTTTTTTCCTTGCGCAAGAAAATAAACTCATATTGCCTACATTGCGGCTGACGCTTGTGTCATTTCGGTCTTCTTTCGAAATATGAATATACCCGCACCCAAAAGACAAATTGCCCTCGTTGACAACTTGAAGGCAATTTATTTATTTATTCATTAATGAATGTGTTAATTAGCATGCATGTACATCATGTCAGTTAAACAGATGTCGCCATTCATTCACATCAGCGAAAATGTGGAGATATAACTTAATCACCGGGATGGGTGTGTACGTAGAGAGGGTAAGGCACAGTCAGGGAATGGATTTTTGTCCATTGTCATTGTCAGATTTATTTTAATGCCAACAACAAAATATATCGTGCCCCTAATGTCAGATCTACAGTGAATGCAAAAAGTTTAAGACCATCTATCTAGTCTATACTACCTAGTTAAAGCCTAGACCTATTATTTTCCGTTGTTTTTCGCACCTAATCGCACCACTATTGAATGGAGTGATTGCAACCGCCTTTTCACTCCATTCAATAGTGGTGCGAAAAAAGCATAATTCGCACTTTAAGTGTTTAACAAGGTGGCCGTAAACTTTCTGCAATGCTGTACATTTACTTAGACTTAGAGTTACGACGCGACATAATGTGTGTTGTGAAAATAAGGTTGGTTTATTTGTTTATTGAGTCCCCTTTATACCACAGGAAGCAGTGAAGGGGTCAACCATATGTCAAGCTCTGAAGGGTGCAAATGACAAATGCCAACGACGACTACACCACTCATCACCTAAAACAAGGCGAGGAAGACTAGGCACCAGGAAATAAGGTTATAAGACGAGCAGGTGATATGCCGCAAAGTGCAAACTCCTTGCCAGTAAATTGGACAACAATGTACCACGAGGTCCATACATTTTTCAGATAAACTCTTTGCTATGATGACCCTAATGGTTATTCCTCAGTTACATACATTATAACCGGGAACTCACGAATGTGCCTGTGAAAGTAACATGCTCACCATAATAACAGTACAGCAACCTGGTATTCGATACTCAATATTTGTCAAATAGGCTAAGGTGGTAGCATTTAGATATATTATCAGCTCATCGCATTCACGGCGTCGCAAGTTTCTACTTTAGCATCATGAATTGCGGCGTGGGTGGCCGAGTGGCTAGACTGCCGGACTCGAGATCGTGAGATCCCGGGTTCGAATCCTGTTAATGCTAGGTCCGACGTTGATTCATTAGGAAACGCACTTTGACATATTTTCCTCTCATTACTCATATGTGAAATTGTATTTGGCTGCATGGCAGAGAACGATATGGTCAGGAGATGGGGTATGATGCGCCTAACATGTTGCTCTACTGTATTCTCCCCGTGGGTTGAAAAGGATATTGAATGACATGGCTTGTTGGGGGCAGTAAATAATGAAAACTTTATGAGCCTGTACTTGTATGGGGATACGGATTATAAACCCACCTTTATTTTAAATTTTAAACGGAGGCAAGATTACCGTATGGCTGGGACATGACAGCGGACTTTCTTGGCGAAGGTCGTAAGTTCGAATCCCATCCCAGAGTCATCTCGTTGCTCTTGAGCAAGAGACTTTACTCCAATTGCCCCGCTCAACCCAGGTGTAGAAATGGGTAGGGTACCCAGCTTACAGCTTGAGGAGTAATTTGCGATAGGCCAGCGTCCATACCAGACAGGTAACATATTGCCACTAATGCCACTCTGTCCGCTTCATGCTACAGAAACCAGGATAAGCGCAATGTGCCTCAAGACTCTTAAGGACTTTAAAACGCAGTAAACATTAGCAGCACCCACCAACCCTCTCCCCTCGCCCCAAAATACTGACACTGGCTGTGCAAAAATTGCGCAATAGTACATCCCACCAACCCTCTCCCCTCGCCCCCAAAATACTGACACTGGCTGTACAAAAATTGCGCAATAATACATTTATACTTTAAAAAAATGATATACGCATAATAATATATAATATCATATATAAACAATTCTTTGTTTTTTCGTTATGTGGCCTTCAATTTCCAACACGCAATTTTTCAATCCCTCTGATAAGAAGTCGGCGTCTCTTAATTGGCATTGGCAGGCAGGCAAGGAAGAATTTGTCATTTTGTAGTTTTTTTTATAGCCTGCTGTTTAAAGAATGTTATAAGCTCGTGAATATTTCACAAAAAGAACTTAGGCAGTAACTAATAATAATAAAGATAATGTGGTATTAAAAAAAAAAAGTTCTGGTTTACTAATTTTTTATCAAAAGAAATGTTTGTTATTTTACTGTGGGGTGGAATTATTTTTATTTCTAAAAATGCTTTCTATTGGTGAAACTTTTATATATGGTCTTTTTGCACTACTTCGAGTAGAATTGAATAAAGATATGAGACAATTTAGAGCAACAATAAGCGTATTTCGATTTTATTTTTTTGAAAGGAATGAAAAAGAAAAAAAAGAGATAGACTGTAGACAAATAACAACTAAGTGGTAATAAAATATGGTATAGCTTCAAGGGTAAAACAAATAACAAAAGATACATTTGAAGTTGAAGCTTTGCCATTATTTTGTTAATAACAATACAAAAGCGTTTATTCCGAATGTTAGCTTGTGTCAGCTCTCATTCCTTTAGATTAAAAAAAACCCCGGAATTAAAATGGAACGAAAACCGTACCACTTTCAATAAGAATATTTTCGCCATAATTCATTTGTATAAAGGTTGAATAGATTGATAAATAAAGCCATAACAATAAATATTGGAAACAATAACCAGCCAGCAATTGATGAATAACCTATACAATTACATGGCAAGATAAAAGTATTTCTATTTCACAATATCTTTCTCATCTACAAGGCAAAGAATTTATTATATATGACATATAATCTGAAGTGAAAATTTGTTATTAAAACCCGTATTATTAATAGAAGAGATATCATATTATTATAACAGCGCCGGTATTGACAGACCATACGTTAACTGTTAGCACATTCTGGCACAATTTTATCCTTAAGAAATGGCATGAATGATACAATGAATCATGCAATGTTGAGAGTTTAATTCACTGTAATAAGATTGTGCCAAAATGTTCTGACAGTTAACTTATGGTTCTTTTGTTCCATCTGCGATGGGATTGATTATGCTCTTATTTTGTTGTTTGTTTCGTTTCGTTTGCTATGTAATTAATCCATGGTGGTATGCAATATTAATAATGAATGTTTGATATTGTTCTTGTATATGTTTTTGTTTGTTTGATTTTCGTCTAATGAGTTGCTTTCAGAGCTGTTTTAAATTAATGCATTCTTTTTTGTGAGGATACATTTTGCGTGTGTCAATACCCTCTCAATGAAATTCAGTTCATCAGGCATTATCATCATTATTACAGTCATCATCATCATCATCATCATCATCATCATCATCATCATCATCATCATCATCATCACTCTTTCTATG
>JARDUL010152238.1:0-10559 GCA_030265205.1 Dirona pellucida
GGACCTCCGAATTTAACGTCCGTCTCCGATAGGACGAGGTAAGCAGGGCAAAGTGTCTTACCTAAGGACACAAACGCGGTAGCCAATACATTTCATTATGCATATATTTTTTTGTCGCTGACGGGTTTAAACTTTATCTTGCGTTGCTTCAGAGATTGTGTAACATTTTTCGGGTTTATTTTGATAATTTTTTAATGACAAAAACTCGAAAACACCATGTTAGAGTGGGGAATAGCATTAAACAAGATCAAAATGGAATTCTGATCATAAAATGAACTTCTCAGTATCAGTATCATATTCTGACGGCTTAAACTAATTAAAGGAGGTTATTCAAGTTACTGTTTTTTTTATCACAGGGTAGGAGCTATTGTCTAGTAGAACCTAGATGTCAAGCCTGGAAGTTTGATTATTGTCAATGACACAAAAAAAGAAAAATGAATCATGATAAAAATGTGTTCTTTTCATAATCTTCCCATTGTCTTTGTAATTTTATTCCTGCTACAAAGGGTATTTTGAATTACATCCAAAGAGTGCTCAATATTTTCTGTAAAAATTCAAAATTTGGAAAAGATAGGATGATTATCTAATAAAGATGTAACGAACGGACATTTAAAGTCATTGATTTGTTTTAGCTTGTTCCCCACTGGGCCTCCAGGACGGGGGTATTGTGTGCGATGGCACTCCCTGGATAAAAAGAGTCATATGAATACTGTGTAAGGTGTACATCAAGTTAAGTTATTTCACTGTGGACAAATGTCTAAGGTGGATAACATTTGTCCTGTGAAAACTAATAGCGGTGATAGGAATGTGGCATAAACCATCTCTTCTAAACTATCACAATGTCTTTAAAGAGATAGAATTAGAGTAAATGTGAAATTCTCAGTTTTGAAAATGCTCTCTTCGATTTTAATTTTGTCATGGCAAGGGATCTTGGACATAAATTGAGATTTTTCTTTACACATTTAATTTAAATATCACGTTATGTAGGTCTTTAAATTAGAATTTATTGTTTCTTTCATACATACTGCATGCCTGATTTAAATATTTTTGCTCTCTCAATTGGTGATATTTTTACTACATACTTGTTTGAAATAAATTTAAAACAGATTACCT
Organism: Dirona pellucida; assembly: GCA_030265205.1. Classification (NCBI taxonomy): domain Eukaryota; kingdom Metazoa; phylum Mollusca; class Gastropoda; order Nudibranchia; family Dironidae; genus Dirona; species Dirona pellucida. The sequence continues at coordinate 1,114 of JARDUL010152238.1, forward strand.
TAAATGTGTGTATGTTTTGGGGTTTGTTTTGTTTTGCTTTTCTTTATCTTTTTTAATTTTTAATACGTACGTTTTGTGTTAGGTGCCTTTGTCACTGAGGTATTGGGAAATGAACCCATATCCTTTCTCAGTTGACCCCTTCTCTCTTAAAAAAATTTATGAATCAAGTCAGTCATTCCTATGCTTATGACCCGTAGAGCCAGACAAATGACACCTTGTTACCTGCTGGACAGGATGCCGGCATATCGCAGGTTACATTCACATGCATGTGTCGGTACCCATTTCTACTCCTAGATGAAGATAAAAGGTAATGATGAGTTTATTGTCCTGTATCCCTGTTCAAGTCAAGTACAGGCTCACAGTCACAGACTTTACACAATATATCCCCCAGCAGGCCGTGTCATTTAACATCATTCTCAACTCCCATTGAGCCTACAGTGGGTTAGGCTCGTCATACTTAGATACTGCCAATATATTTATCTGCCTGTAGATGAGTACTCATTCATATCTGAGTTGAGCGAGGACAAATATGTGAAGAGTCTTTCCCAAGGTAGCTTAGCCAGGATTCAAACTCTGGACCTCTCAACCTCGCGTGGAGTAACCTAAACACTCTGCCACTGACGTCACCAGATTTCGAGTCGATCAGAGTGAAGCATTTTAATTCACCCAATGATATCATCAAAGAACCAAAAAGCAGGAATTTTATTACATGCCACAATTTAAGTGCAAGCAATGGTTAATCCATTAAGCCATTGTATTCACTCAATATACAGGCTATTGTGAAACGCCTTATCTCTCGTGAAATTGGCCAACACAGCTTAGCAGCGACAAATGTAAAGAACAAAATAACCAAACAAAACCCCATCAAAAACAACAAAACCAATGAAGCTGATTAAAGGATATTTAAAAGGTGATAACTTTCACAACCCCCCGCCCCCTCCCTAACCAGGATGATTTGTTATACATCGTAAACAAGATGGAACACAGTTAAACCCTTGGTATTATAATATAGAAGTGAGGCTACATCGTTCCCCAACTGAAAAAGTATGTGTACATTATTCTCAATGTCACTGATCCATCATCAGTACCTAGCAGCTCTTATGTGGTCAAAATGGATGCTTTAGAATGAAATAAGGATATAGATTGGTTGGCATTTACTCTACAAGTAAATGGGATACATATAAATCTTTGGTGGGGAAATGCACAGATGGCATCTGTCTTCTATTCCGTAATAGTAATATGCCTTTAATTCAATGTGTTATTTCACAAGGCTTTGTTTCAATATTACGCAATACATTATTCAAGTTTGTGAATTAAAAAGGTATTGACAGAAGAACTTATTTTCATTTGTATTGAATGGAGAAGAGTCTGAGACATTTGCCACTAAATATTTGTTTTCTTCGAGTGACCAAAAAACATGAACTCGTGATATCAATCTAAAAGTGTGATTTACTCAATTCTCTCCCTTTGAATAACATTACATTGTTGTTGTTTTGATTCTTAATTTAAAAGCAACACAGCATTTTCACTTCATGAAAATAGGAGCAAGAAAATGCAAATATGATTGCTATTTGAAATCAGCAAATATCAATTGTGAATTTTTCGGTAATTCTTGATGTCTGCTCATCTTTCAAATGTATAGACTGTACTGGTACTGTACTGTTGTAGACGAAGGAATTCATTTCCTTCACAAACATAGTCTGAGTGGAGCAATGAATCGGCACAAAAATAGCTGCGTCTAGTCAGCTTTAACATTCGATATTAGTTTGCAAGTGACTATCATTACTATTTCCATTGTCATTCATATTAACTATATAGTAGTAGTAGTATATAATAATAGGCATAGGGCTAGGGGAGAGACTCGCACTCGTATACTACTTTGAATATATCAATCAGTTTGAGTCCAAGCAGTATAGAATGGTATCATTTCATCCCTAACTCCTAAACACAGCTGACCGATTCATTCAATAAATCATGGACCCCGCCCCCTTCTACAGTATGACTGCACTTGGTGGTGTCCACGCGACAACGAAACCGCGGTAACCAGTGGGGCTCGACCTGTGTACACTAAGGCGACGCTTGTTGCGAGGGACATAACGGAAGTCGAATGATACTACAAACCACTGTGTCTTGTATTAATCTAGTTCTCCACTGTTATATCACTTTAATTACAATTTAAAAATAAAAGTAATAAAATATATGTTCCCTATATTAATAAATGTAATTTGTATTCGAATATATGCATTTAATAAATAAACAATCTTTAAAAAATACTATCTTATCATCATTCCCGTAGCAACATATATTCATACCCAAAGCTGAAAATAGTCCCATAACTACACGAGTTCTTCATTTCCTCTCAGATTTATTTTCACTTGACTACTGCTACATCGTGTGAGAGGGCTGTGTTATAAGTTTGGAGGTGTTTGTTGTTTTCCTGAAGTAAACATCCTAAATATATAACATTCAAAATGTTCAAGAATACATTTCAAAGTGGATTCTTGTCTATACTTTACAGTATTGGAAGCAAACCTTTACAAATATGGGACAAAAAGGTAAGTGTGAAACTTTAACATTTTAAACATGATGAATGGTGAAGATTGTATCTTAGCGTGCGTAGCAACCACACGTGAAGTGAAATGTTTTATTATTAACATCAAACTTGCAAGCATTTATTCCTTCAATAATATGTTTACCTTAAATCCAGTTGATTACCCCCAAAGATTGTATTCATTACATCCACTGTGATACATCTTGTCTTTGAATTATTATAGAAATGCATTGATTGCCATCAATGTGAGTGTGAGGAGGGACTCTATACAAAAGCACTCTTGCTGCGCTTCCGTCATTTTTCATTAACCATCTAAAATCTTGTAATATAAGACAACGTCAATACTTACCAGCATTTTCATTGACAAAACCTAAATTGAGGGCAGTTAGATTTAGTTCCTGTACTTCTCTCAATCTGCCCCTAAAACTTTTGTTTGTCTTGTAAATTGTAAAGCAATCACCTGGTCCATGTATCGAAGGTAATGCTCAGCTGGTGATATCATATATTGTTTCTCTGAACTGTTTTATGCAACAGTAATGCTTTTTTATATTCATATAGCTTCGTTTACATTGTATTACATTTGTCATTTGCTGATGATTTTGACAATTTTATGGCCTGTTGCCAAGGTATTTTGCAGCAGATGGCACACAAAGGAAGTTGATAATGGCCGCCATTTTGATTTACTTGACTCCATGTTGCTAGCCACGGAGGATGTGTAAACATTAGCAACCATCAAACTTTCACCACTTTCACCACTTTCACTGGTTAATTAGTTGACTGTATCTTTTTAAATTATATTTCAGGTCCGAAATGGTCACATCAAACGTATCACAGACAATGACATCCAGTCTCTGGTGTTAGAAATTGTTGGTACAAATGTCAGGTAAGAATTTTAAGAAGTGATGATAAATAAGTAAAAGTAAAAGTATAACTACTAAATTTATGGAGATATTTATGATTTTATAGACAAGTCTCATAATGACAAAGTAAGGGTTATTTATAATCAAATCATTTAACATTGCTTATGTTAAGGCAATTTTCTAAATTATATTACTATCTAGTTGTGAGAAGCTTTGTTTTGTAACAGTAAATGTTTCCTAGCCTTGAAATAGTAATGAAACAAAATTAAATATATTGGCACAGGGGAGCAGTGATGATTAAAGCGATTGTTATTTTTTAAAAGGCATTTTCTTTAGCCTGGTGTATTTGGTAGGCTCAGCGTTAAAGTTAAAAGTCTCCATCGGATGGGACATTTTTGTGCGGCAGCCATCCTTTGCACTGATTTTAGAATGTTATCACACAATATATATATTTTCTTTTGTTTTTGTCCTTTACAGCACAACCTTCATAACCTGCCCTGCAGACTCAAACAAGACCTTGGGGATCAAACTGCCATTTTTAGTTATGATCATTAAGAACTTGAAAAAATACTTCACCTTTGAAGTGCAGGTAAGATTTAGTCTTCTGTCTATTACATACAGTATTTTAATTATGTTATATCAAAGATTTATCTTTATTAACTGAAAACTTTAAAATTTCATACTCATTTCTGAAAAAGTATAACATCTGCAGATTTCATGTGTATAACTATGATAGTGATTAAAGACCATCAACTTGTGTACCCAAAGATATTTTGATACATATGGGATTGTCATCTGCAAAGTGCGGAAAAGTTAATATAGGATTGAGAGGAATGTTGATTATTATTCTGCAGTCTCTTTATATTTATTAATGTCTGCACAATTATGGTTTTCAATTTTTGTGGCCTTGTTGATCCTGCAAAATTTCCTGGAACTTAGGGCATATTGGTACTTAGATCACCATTATCACTACTATTTTATTGAGCATGCAAGTGTCATGTTTAAAAATATGACTTGTGACAGTAATATTTGTCATGTTATGGAAATTCATAGAATGTTAGGGCATTTCACAAAACAATTAGCTGCCATACAGAAAAGACGATTGGTTTATGATACATATTATAATATACATATTGGTTTATAATTGGTTTTATTATGTAATGTTTCAAGTGTCCATGGTTCACTGCCTTGGCATTCATGGTTTTATGTAGCATGGAAGTTTGATATCGATATAATTTTGTTACATTGAATTCCACTTCAATGCTCTGTAGCTTATGTCTTTGTGGGTCAAATTTATAAAGTAACAGACTGGCGAATCTACAGACAATCAAATTTTTTCAATTAGTTTTTGATCTTTCTTTGAAAATATACTTTAATGATTCGTTTTCATTTTTTCACCAGGTATTAGACGACAAAGATGTGAGGCGTAGATTCCGAGCCAGCAACTACCAGAGTACGACTAGGGTGAAGCCTTTTATCTGCACAATGCCAATGAGACTTGATGATGGATGGAATCAAATTCAATTCAATTTGTCTGACTTCACACGCAGGGCTTATGGCACCAACTACATCGAAACCCTCCGAGTACAGGTAATTCAGCCATTCTTTAGATATATTTACTGAATGTTACCAAACTAAGGGTTTCTCGTTTAAAGGGAAAGCCATTGGCTATGCATCTTCCAGCTGATTGTAGAGAAGGAGGCTAATAAAAGTATCGTGGACTTGTCACAGACTGACTGTCGCATCCTAAAATTCATCTGTCACATCTCATGAATTTTGTGATTGTCAAAGGAAAAAGTGTCAAGAGAAGGGATTCATCATCCCAGTTTTAGAATTAAAGTTTGAGGCAACATGCAACAAATATGTTGGCGAAGAGAGTTGCAATATTGCCAAAAATTCTTTGTTTTTACTCTGAGACACCAACCTTTGTGATGCAAACTCCCCAAATTGAATAGCTAAGAGGTTAAATACAGAGACAGTGATAGACACATGCAGCTCATCACTTCCTTGTCTGAAGGGCATTATTCATTCATAGAGAGATTTCAGACTGGCATTCGAGATTTGTATCCTTATTGGAAATGAATCAAAGTTTGTGTGCAGCAGAATTAGTGAATGAATGGGTTTGATCATTCTTCTCTGAAATTAAAGTTGACGAAGGGTTATTGTCTTTGATTTACTAGGTTGGCACCTCTGGTACAGTGTATCAAAGTGAATTACAAACAATTGCACCACAAGTCTAAAGATTGTTTCAGATTTTTTATGTAGGTTAACACACAAGCACCAGTAAACTAAAAAATTGTATGATATAAAAAGAGCTCTAAAGCTGTCAAGTGATTATAATTATGTTAGTATTGGCCTTATTTATGAAGTGATAGCCATTGTATTTCATGCCTATGTGGGCTTCCATATACAGTGAAGCTAGCATCTATCAAACACGCATTAATGAAATCATAAATCCTGCCAGCAAAGGCTATCATGGCAACCAGCATTCAATATCTGTTTTGTATCTTTTCTTCTCTCAGATCCATGCAAACTGCCGAATTCGCCGAGTCTACTTCTCTGATAGATTGTATTCCGAAGATGAATTACCAGCAGAGTTCAAACTATACCTCCCCGTTCAGAAGAAAGCATAATGTTGTCGTTTTTACAGTTGTCAGTTTTTTTCCCCCTTTCATCATTTGTATATACTCAGACACTACTCAAGATCCTTTGACATTTTAGGATTCATCCAAGACCTCAAATTATGAAAGGGACTTCGACATCTTAAATTTTGACAAAAATGGGTATTATCAAAATGAAAAAATTTCAAAATTTCAATTTGATTAAAACAAATATGATAAATAAATAATTCTTAAAGATAACTGCAGATGTTGTAATTTTGAATACAGAGAATCTTATTATCACTCTACAGGGACAAATCACTCTTTTTATTTAAAAAAAATCTTGTTTTATTGCTCCATCAAAAAAAGATTGTAGTATGTGTAAACTGGAGTGTATGAATAGTGGTGGACGTGCCAGATGTGCATGTGATTTGTACCAAGATTGCCATTGTGTGTTTTGGTACGTATTTGATCTGAGAATGCGTTGTCATATAGACTATCCGGTCCCATAAAGGTTTTGAGGGAAACAAAACAACATATCTTTGCCTCTTTATGGTCTTATCATATCATCATCTACTTCCACCCTTGATGTCGTTTTTATTTTTTTTATTTTTACAATATCACATTTTTTCTGCTCATAATGACATTCGTATATGACCGGAGTGCATGGAATCGAGTGAATGATAGTATGGTTTTGGGATATATACTGGTTGTTCTGTTTTAAGTATAAAAGACAAGAGAGTGACAAAATAAAAGTGATGCATTTTGTATGTCTCAATAGAACATTTTAGCACAAATTATATATATATGCATTGAACAAACTCCTTGATTCAGAGTTACAACATATGCTTTGCTTATCGTTAACGAATAAACACAAATTGTCAGTGTCTACATTATGTTTTGGTCCCTCTTTCTTTGTGATAATGAAAAAGGATAACTGGCCAACTCTATGGTTCTTCTTTTATGTGCATTATTTCACATACACAACTACATGTAACTGCAAACAAAGATCAAATTTAATTTCATGGAGTGTTTCCATAGCAATATTGCTGATATGTATAATGACTGCTAGAACCCCACGTTTTGACAGCGTATTATTATTTAATCATTTGTTACCATAATTATTTCCCTTTAGTAAACACATCACATTTCTGAAGCATAATTGAGCTGCTCATCGTGTAAATGCATCGTTTTTTTGTTTTTGTAAATATGAAAGGTCTCTAGGTACAATTTTAATAAATATGCTTTATTCTATGCCAAATGTATCAATTATTTGAGTTCGCTTTTTTATTTGGAGAAGCTTACATTGACTCACAGTCATGATTACAGCCTTTTTTAGAAAGGGCAATGCTTTTCAGAAATATTCACAATTTCTGCATTCTCAACTAGTTACCCTACAGTAAAGGGTAGTAAAGAAGAAAATCGATTGAACATTTGACTGGTCTATAGAATTAGAATATGGCAAATACTGTGGAACACATTTAAAATGAAATTCTATGGACTTTGTTATTTAGTTTGGTTTAAACATATTTTGGTTAAAGCACTGTGGTTGAAAAACAGAAATAGCCAAGGGACACTACTCATCCCTGCTTGTATCACTGACTACTGCATTGAGAAACAAAGGGGTTTCGAGCAATGGCTTGCCTAAGGGGGTTAGAGTGAAGCAGGCTATGGTTAGAGATGAGAACAAGTATGGGTAATGTTACTACAGCTTCATAAGGGATGATAAACAACATTGTTTATTGAATATCGTCCCATAGGAAGTTGCAACATTCCCCATACTTGTTCTCATAGGCATTACCAGCTACAGGCAGTCCGCCTCATTTTTGGTTAGAGATGAGAATAAGAGGGAGAGAGAGTTGACTAGTCTAGTCATTACAATCTTTAGATTTTTTAAATGGTGCATTAACAGTTAAGGTAAGGGATTGAGGGCAATATTCTTTGATTTAGCACTAGTATTAGTATGGCAGTTAGCACTTTCGGATTTTTGAGAGTTTGTCAACAATAATGAATAGTGAAAACAAACAACATTTTTATTTGTTTTCGGTTTTACCATGATCCACTGTATTTATGATGAAGTTACAAGCCACTTTGAGTGTGAGGCTAGTAAGAACCACAATTGGACTGGACTGTCCCGGGACATAGTTGTGGACTGTGAAATGCATGAATGGTAATGGTAGTACTACTCTCAGTACCTCAGTAGGTATATGAGAACTACTGCTGCATCGGTGTGGAGCATCTGTAAGCATATATAGAAGGACACATACTACTACTACAGCTCAGTGCAAGACTCGGGAAATTTACTAAATTTACAAAAAAATCATTTCATTTAGCACAGTGGGCTGATCCCCTGCTTGCCTTAAAAATCTTGATCCATAGATTTTCCAGTTCTGTATCAGGTCATGTGTACTAGTAGGGCACAGACTTGCACTTGACCTGTATACTTTTTGCCTGGGTATGTGCATCGATGCCTTCTGCCCTTTACACTGTCCTCCGCCAGACACAGAGCTGATCCCTACACTGTTTTATTACTGTACTATAGGGAACAGATAAACAAACAAACAAACAAATCATTTCATAAAATATCTATCTGGATCTTATTTAGTATTGACTGCATACTTTATTACTGAACTTGACAACCTGAAATCTTCCACGAAACTGTGACATAATAGACTCCCATATAATAGGTGCTTATCTCGGTTTCCATAGCGTGAAGCCGTCAGAGTAACAATATATCAATATCACCTTTCTTGATAGAACGTTGGTCCATCACAGATTACTTCCCCAGTTGTAAGTTGGTTCCTATTTCTACAATCACAGATTACTTCCCCAGTTGTAAGTTGGTGTCTATTTCTACAATCACAGATTACTTCCCCAGTTGTAAGTTGGTGCCTATTTCTACACCTGGGTCGAGCAAGGCAATTCGATTTCTATTTATTACCCCATGTCACTGGGTAGGGTTCGAACCCACAACCTTCAACATGAGAGTCCGTTGTCTTAACCACTCGGCCATCGATCCTCCCTTGGCTCATAGACCCGGGTTAAACCTGGCCTAATCAATGTCCGTGTCACGACACGGAAACGCTCTGTCATCGTTTTTGATAGGATGCTGGTCTGTATGTCAGATTAGTTTTCCAGCTGATGTCACGATAATTTGCCTACATTATCAACTCGGTCGAGTTGACTTGATACGAGGTCCATAACAATAGAGCAATGCAAGTATTTATATTTTGATGTTAAGATAAGCAAGGTCAAATAAGTTCGAGCAGATAGTGTGGCCGTAATCACATCACGAGGAGAAATCATAATGTATCTATGTATTATATAATACTGTAACACCTTTTAGTAGTACTAAAATCACACATACACACACACACACACACACACACACACACACACATATATATATATATATATATATATATATATATATAT
>JARDUL010152682.1:0-10556 GCA_030265205.1 Dirona pellucida
ATACGATTATTCAGTTTACTGGCGGCGAGACGAAATGTAGTTGCTGGATAATTACTATTTGGGTGAAGAGAAAAGCGTGCAATTATGCGTATCGTGCAGTTATGGCAAGCTACACAAGTAACTCCTGTAAGTGGGTATTAATTGTATTGGCTACTTACTCCCCTTGGTGTTTACTTTACGCGACTCCACCAATCATTTTCAATCGCAATCATTCTGCGTGTTGGTGACACGCAGTCAGTTTTATGGACCACACAGTAAGCTTATCTGTGTTTTGACCCATTAAAAGCTAACACTCGAATGAATTGCAAAAATCACGCCGGTAAAACAGAACATTGAGAAAAAACAGCACATGAAAAAAAAAGTGTCATATCCTGTTACTAACACCATCTAGTCAGCATGATGAAAAGTCTGGGACACCCCCGCCGCCACCATCATAGCGTTAATATTGATGGAAAAATCGATCTTGTCAAAATATTAAATCAAATAATGTTATATTGTCTGCGTGACTTATGTGTTTTTGGCATTATAGTAAAATCGTATATGTATTAACATTCTTCATACATTTAAGTGGTGGGTAGGTATAACTGATGCACCTAAATTTAGGCAACTATTGCGCTTATCCACAATAATAACCGTCCTCTAAGCGCTTTACTCTAGAACATTTGCTTAGGAAAGCAACAGAACACTCAACACTCAATACATACATACATATAGTATGAGTGTTGAGTGCTCTGTTGTTTTCCTGGGGCAAATGTGTTACTGTAAATTGTAAAGCGCTTAGAGCACAGTGATAATCGAACGGGAATGCACATAGCGTACTTGAGTACTACTTCTCAGTACGCTATGGGAATGCACCAATCTAAAGCGAGGGGAATCCCACCTGATGATAGAAGAGCAAATTTTCCCAGCTCCACGGACTGCTGCTGTAACGCTGGGAAAAACGTAAATTTGAGATGACGGTAGGGTATGTCGGACATGATCAATTTAATCTTTTTTTAAACTGGAAAAGAAAGCTGCTGTTTCTCAATGCAATCCAAGTTCTCTGAGTATATCCCGACCCCTAGGGGAAAGATACAAATCTGCACACGTAAGGCCCACCACAAAGTGAGAAGCAGGAGATCAGCTCTCCACCTTCATTCTTGTATTTGTTTTCGATGCTACAAAGGTGCTGAGTGAACCTGTCGTTCAGTCTCTTGTTACATAATTTTTATTATAATATTGTGTCATGTGGCATGTCCATCGACATGCTAGAGTACCTAGATAGCGAGCGATTACTGGATTTTGGACGATACTTGAAGACCTACTGACAACACGATGTAGGGTTTTACCAGAAATAGAATATTTATCTAACATTTTTTGTCGACAGCTAATTTTTATATGATCGTAACTCTAATTTAGCAAGGACCAAATCATTTTGGGCCTTATTTTCGTGTTGCTATTTAGTTAATTAATAGGCCCACGCAAATGTTGAATATCAAAGATAAATTTAAATTTGTTTTTCTACCAATTCAAGTGAAGGACCAAAATAATGTAAAGAATTATATTTGCCTCCCCTGTAGAATATAATTAATCATCCTTAAGTTAGTGTTAGAAAAAAACCCCAAAAAACCCCTGTACAATTACATCATCATCGTATTTTAAATGTTTTATTAGTTTTGAGAATTTACTCTCGGTGTTTGACTTGGCTTTTATAATGTACAAAGGTGGGCAACATTAAGGTTACGTTAATGAATAATAATATGGACATAATTTCTTGGTACCTTGTTTTTTTAAGATACTTTTTTATGAAGCTACCGTCTTTTGTTTAAAAAAAAAGTAAATAGATACCGTCTTTTGTTCACTAGATGGCAAACAGTTTGATTTAAAAGTGGATATAAGGTAGATGATGTGAGGTCGTAAGTTATAATATAGATATGCGTTGGGGGGAAAAATACGAGTGACATTAAGTTTACTTTACTTGCGAACGATCTGTTGTTAATTGTTAGGCGAATGACAGGCGAAGCAGCTGAGCGTCCTACATACAAGACACCATGGCGGTATCGATGCATGTTGTTTTCAGTTTTTTTGTTAGCATCGAGTAAACTACCGTGTATAATATGATGGTATGTCGATGGGCCTGTCTCATCTAAACATTTCGAGTTTCAAGACGGTTACCTACGCGTTACTCGGAACTCCCCTACATATGCAAAGAAGAAGAACAAATCGAAATAGGTAGGTATCTAGAGATCTACCTAATAAAGTTTTTTTTTTCGAATCTCGTCATCACACTTCCAGAATTCTGATTCCCATGGTTAAAAAATGATAAGCCGCATCACTAGGTAGGTACCTAATATCTCTTCCTGCCACACACTGACACAGCGGGAATGAAGCAGACTCGGACATACCATACAATGTACGTGAAGAATGTGTCGAATATCCTAGGGGGTGTGCTCAACAGTCAACAGAGGGCACACTTGGTTCGTTGCTCGGCGTTCTCCACATAATCACTGATTATTGGTGAAGAGGCGCCCATAAAAAAGACAGAGAATGTCATTGTTTTGAAAAAAGTGTATGCATAACATAATTCTATAATTATTATTTGCTCCAAAGCATATCAGGCTATTCCACCACCAATGAAAAGGGCGATGGCTAGGTATCTGATCAAATTTAAAAAAAATAATGAAGGTAATGGCATAACTTCAATGCAATACGGCCCATGGCTATATTAACGTTTCAGTTCCCCTTTCTTCAGCCAACGTAAAACATTATACACAAGCATAACGTCTTAGGTCGATTTCTTGTTTTGATTGTTTGTTTGTTTGTTTACCCTAAGTTGGAAAGAAGTTGAAGTTTTTAAATTATCCAGCTGCCGCATCTCTTTTCTCGTAGCCTAGATCTAATTTGCTTCCTGCACTCATTGTCAGCGTTTTATTTTTTCTAGTAAATTTAACTATTAAACAAAGTTTGTTCAGAAAAGTTAACAAATTATTTTTAACCTAATCTATTTCTCTGTCAAACTCGAAGACGACTCTATATAACCTAATCTAGCGTCTGTTTTAAAAATTTATCTTGTGTCAAAAAATAGATCTCGGCCATTGGACGAGATTTCGTGAGATTTTGTTCGCCATTCTCCGCAAGCGAAGAGAACCGCACGCTTTGCAAACAGAATCGACGAAAAAGTAAATTTAACCTCATAGGTAAATGGTGAAATTATTTTTTCTCTTTAAGGTAACTCGAATGATTGTTTGCAATCTAATTAGATAAGAAAATATGCTCTATTGATATCCAAGAAGTTGGAAGTTACACAGCGTTCATTCCACTTCGTTCTTGGAGTAAAGTAAGCTCTCTTCTTTTGGTTTCCGTTCGATTGGCGCTTTTGAACCTGTGTAATTTTTTCTTTATGTTTGTAGCCTACAGCATTCCCTCATTCTTTTGCAAAACCAGGAAATTCCAATCTTGTCAAATGCAAAGGCCACTACCGTTAGATTGTACTTCTTTCTTGTCATTAGTCTGCTACTGTGGTGTTGTCAACACAAAAAGATGGTTAGAGTTTGACGTCTTGTTGTAGTTGTAGTTGTAGGGCTTGTAGTCTACTTGTGTGTTGGAAAGATGGGTCCTGACAGTTGTTCTGATCCTGACTTTTCTCAATCTGAATCTGACAAGTCTAAATGCCTGTCCTGTGGCTGTTTGGGCTACCAGGCAATGTTTGTCACATGTTTAGCATTCATTTGATGTATTACTACTCGACATTATTGCAAAATAGTGGATATTTTTCTATTAACATGTTTGTTTTGACTGTCAGTGTCATTGTCATCATTCATCCATTTGAAATTTGAAACTGGAACCCCAACCCATGGGTCAATGATTCTTACTTTGGACTTGTTGTCTGTGACTGTGGTGGTGGTATTATTGTTGTATTGGGTATTGGCATTGGTATGATGACTATGACTGACTGTTGTAGACTGAAGACTGCACTGTTGAGTTGGAGTCTGTAACTGTAACTGTAACGTAACTGTCTGTAATAATAGTAATAATAATGAGTATAGTATGAGTATGAGTATGAATTCAATCAACTAGAATTAGAATTTCACCCTTCCACTTCCAGTCCAATCAGTTCTACTTTTTATTATGATTATGATGATGACATGACTATGACAACAATAGATATAAAGATAAATGTCAGAGGCAGAGGGTTATTTGCCGTTTTGCAGTGAAATTTGTTTAATATATTAATTACTAATACTAATACTAAATACTCATACACCCGCATTCACAGATACAAGACTGACATTGTGGTTGTGGGGTTGTCTCAGTGCTGCACTATAATATGGTCAAGAGAGTCTTATATTGGGGTGGTTCGGGCAAGGGGAGGGGCTCGATCAGCATGCAATGTAGAATTAGAATGTAGGCTCTCACTCTCAGTGACTCCGCTTGTGATGCCAACTGATGGCTCAAATCAAAACTAGGTTGTCTCGTAATGTTTGATGTAACAGGAAAAACCTGCTGGTCCCATCAGTCCTGTTATGTATATAAGTTTGAATATATATATTATTAGCATTATAAATCATTTTACTTTTTACCATTACTACATTATCCCTTTAGCCTTTTAGAAGTACACTCTACAATGTTAATAATTGAACCTGAGCGCTGAGCTTAAAATAGTAATATTAGTAGTGGGGGAATCAATGTTTCAATAACGAATAAACAGTGAAATACAAACAACAGACACAACTTCCTGTTCAAATCATCGCTCATTCTCTTGCAATATGTTTATTTTGCTTTGATGTTAGATTCTGCTTAACATTACTGTCACCGTTGCCAATTTTCCATTACTGTTAAAATTTCACTTAGACTCAGATATTTTAATTACAAGGTGGTCTGATTTGACCTGTATTATTATTAGGACAGTCCATCGCCCTACTATGCAGTAATATCGGATGTGAATTTAAATTGAGGGAGCAGATGTAGCATGCGTATTGTAATATTAGACGCCCTCGCATGAAAGTGGCGGATATAGAATATGATATAAGATGGCTTGCTTAGCTTTGTGCAACAAGTCACTTTAGGGGGCAGTCATTTTAAGCAATTTTGTTTGTCTTATCCATCACATCCTTTTCTCTTCATTTCCTCTCACAATGATGGGTGAGTGCCGCATGAAAACACATAAAACATGCGATGTGATGACCTGCAGGGATGCTCTTAGATGAGTGAATTGAGAAACAAAGCGATTACATATCAAACAGTATGTGAGCATTGCAAAAGCAGTAAACATTTCAATGCAAACAAAGGGAAAAGTATGAGTAGCAATACACAATGGAGTGCACACGACCGTTACAAAAACAAATAATGAGCTGATACAGCTTAAGTTAGTAATCCTATTTTGGCTCTCATCACCCATCATAACAGCGTGTGTGGCTTATGCACTGCACTATGTAAACTAAAGTCTGTTCAAAGTCCAGTGCACATGGACATGGAATATCGCAAATTCCTCCCAAAGTTTTATGAAATCTGATTCTGATGCCATGACATTTTGAATGCAGGCTTATATTTCACGCAACGTTATGAATTTTTAATGTATGAAAGTCCTGGACCAAAACAGTTCCATCACAATGACGAATTCCTTTTATTTTTTGGCGTTTTTAATAAAGTCTGTCGAACTTAATAATGTTTACAATATTTGTGGGACAAGTCTCTTTCACATGGAGAAAGTAATCATAACAAAACGGAGAAGTAGTAACATAACCGAGTATATCATTTTTTAGTCACTGTGTGATTTTGCTGCATCATTTTGAATTGAGTGTGCCCCACATGAGCGACTGCTCACATTAATCTAGTGAAAAGTGATGTCCTGACAATGTCTGTTTATGGTTTGAGTTTTAGTGATCATCATTATTACAACAAACTACAGAACAAGCATATAATTGAAACATCGCCTTATGGCTATGGGGACAAACGCTTATTCAAAATAATTTTTGAAAACAATTTTGTTGCGATGTTACATGCCACTTTGAAATTGGGAGTCTATGACTGAAGCAATATCGTTTGAGACATTGCATTGTTATAGATTGCTACGTTTTGAGTTGCCATGATATATCATTTCAATTCAGGTGGCAACTATAGAATGTTCATTATTTGTAATGCCTCAATTGTATAAATTTCATAGAACAGTGCTGTTCCGATTAAGCGGCTTGCAGTGTTACTGTAAAACTTATGTCGACTCATTAAAGACACTTTGTTTGTTATATACCATAAAGAAGAAAAGTCCTCTAAAGTATGAAACTGTAACCAGGGCAAAAAATTCTACTTAACGTCACTGATAATCCCAAGCGTTAATTATCATTAAAATCCATAGATGGTTGTGAAGATATAACAATAAACGCATGCGTAGAAGTGGAACAGACTAGACTATACCACCACCCTAAGCCATCAATCACAGCTACAAAGGGACTGGCAAAAATGGTGGTTTTAGTAACACAACCATGCTCATAGTAGATGCCCTTTTCAGCCACCTACCACATCAAAGTGTATAATTTTTCTTGGTGCGGGCATGGCACTTGACCAAAATACTGCCATTGTGAATATGTTTTATTTTACAAAGAATAGTACCATGTTATGTAATGGTAATTAGTAATTGTTGTATACACTTCAGGCCTCGTTATATCAAGATGTCATATATGTATCAAGAACCTTTTTACTTATCGTTTCAGAGTGTTTTGCCAGCATGAATTTTGCTGCCCTGGTCATTTCTTGACCACACTCTAATTTGAATTGAAGGTGAGATGTTTAATGATTTTACGTTTTCTGTACAATGACTTCCTCATTCTAAATACCAAAGGCTGCTGCTGTTTCTAGTATACTACAACTTCCACTTCTGCAATGATCCTACATCTCTTTTTCTCTACAGCAGTTTCAAGTGCTACTGCTGTTGCCTTTATTTCCACTGTAATTTGCTACACCTTGAATAGCAATCAAACCATATCCCCATCACACCTATGCTCACATTATAGTTTGATTTATTGCCTTTTCTTTAGCTAGGCTTTATTTAAACAATGTTGGGTAATTTTTGTTAAAGATGAGTTTTCTAACATTGTCAGCAGATTTTTCAAATGTATCTTTTGTGTTTAGCAATACTTCAGTGTTTTCCTTTTCTTAAATTTGACCCCTCACACTCAAGCTTTCTGTAACAGACTGAAAGCTCCATTCATTGGTTTAGATGCCAACATATTTGAATTGTGTGATATTGCATTTATATGCGATTAACAAGAGTTGTTATTTTCATGATATTCTATCTATATATATATAATAGATAATTTCTTATTATCTTACATGTATTTTTTTTTTTTTGTTTTTTGTCCAGGTCAAACCTCAAGAATACTTCACATTCCACATTTTTTTCTGTACAAGCATAGCATTCTTGTTTGAATTTTTTTGTCTGCTCATATGCAGGCTCCAAAGAAAGCTAGGTTGGAGCCTAACACAAGTACGTATGAAAATTTTGTATTTTGTCATCTATTGTTTTATTATTATTTTATTTTTGTTATTATTATTGCTAGTTTCGTTTTTAGTATGTATCTCGAGGAACAAACAAAATATCTGACAATCAAGTGGTGGGTTTAGCTTCTTTAAAAAAACAAACCTAATCACACCAGTTTTGTGCCGATAAAATTTTAACAGCAGATTTTCTAACCTCTAGTAAACTCCAGTTCTAGGACGGTTTTCGGCTTAAAGGGAAATGTCATAATTTTTTCAGTCCTGGCGGGATGTAAATGATTGTCTTTCTTTCCTTCTTTCTACATTGTATATATGTTAACATTGAGGCTCAAAATTGAAACGGTTGCTTTGAAACAGATACCTCATATTTACTAGTTATACTGCATAATATTGTAACTTTGATCTTGAGGTCTTGATTCCAATATTTTTTTTGTTATCAGAAATTCTGAACACTATTGTAAATTGCTGGGTCATCAGATTGATGTCGTAACCACCAAATTTATATTCTTTTCGACTGGATTGCTGGTCATGAATCATTTTTAGCATTTTACATCATCCACTTGTATTGTTTTTTAAAGATTGTCTTCTGCATTGAGGCTTGAAATGTTATTTTTTCCTTTCTTGGCTCTAATAATTTTACATTATTTTGTTTGCTGAAGTTAGTTGATTGAATCTGGCAGATTATTTTGATGTTATCCCGTTCCCTGAAATCACTGTCGATCCTAATCAAAACGTTTCGGGGTTAAATGTGTCAATGATATAATCTGTCAAATATTTGAATATCAAATAATGTAATTAATTTACTAAGATAGTGTAACATCTGGTAGGTCTATCATAAAGTCTTGAGTGGTATGGTATGTATCTTAATTTTGCTATTGTGATTTGTGGAGTTTCAGTCTTTGTCTGTAGAAACGTTTGGGGTAACTTGATTTTAGAAATTCCCAGTTTTGGTCCTTCCTGTGGTTGACAAGTCTTCAGCATTCATTCTGTTTATTTTTAATTTTATGATGGTATTTTCATAGCTTTACATCACTAGAACCTTATATTAGATTTATTCAGTCTTCAAGTCAAAGGTCAGTTTTGAAAACATTATCGTGAGATTAATTTGATATTGAAGACATTTCATTCAATCAAGGCAGAGGAATGGCAAGTTTTGACTAGGAATGGCTTGGAAGATTCACTAATACCATGGTTTGTTGAAGATCTCTTACCTCAGGACATCCATAACATCGTAATATTTTCACTTCCCACCTATCTATGGTTTACATGTCTGTGCACAATTCTTTTTCTCGTTTCTCAGCTGAATAATTGAAAATTCACAGTTGTAATTCCTACTCTGATTTTTGCGCTTTTGGTTAAACATTTTTATAAAGCTGTGGTAACAGTATACACAAGGGCCCATACCCAAGTAACAATATAAAATCGCATAACAATTTTCCTGACTTTCACCTTCATTTGATTTATTCTCTCTTTCTTTCTCCTCTCTCTCCCCCCCCCCCCTTTTTTTTTTCAGTGTCTATAAGGGGTCCTATTCCAAATGGGCCTATGCATCCAAGGCCTTTAGTTGCATTACTTGATGGCCGGGATTGTACTATCGAAATGCCCATTCTCAAAGATGTAGCTACGGTTGCATTCTGCGATGCTCAATCAACACAAGAAATTCATGAGAAGGTAAGATTAAGATGAACACATCCCTTTACAATGTTAACTTTATAATAACAACCAACTTACTCTTGGCTTGTGGTCATTTCTTTCCTACACTATTAATTATCTTTAAACAATCCTAGTGCTTGCTAGCTTCCATTATGTGTTCTTTGTGGACCAGATCTTTCATAAGTTCATTAATAGGGCAGATGTCATAGTGTGAAAATTGCTTCGAAACACTTACGGGCGGCCATTAACCACAATAGCCTTATTTTGAATACCTGTAGCATGCTGGCAGCGACTTTTCAGGAGAGTCATTATGGCAGCTTAGGATTGCTTGAACCACACTGATGAACAGGCCATTGCAGTAATGACATTTAAATCAAAGTGATCATAATCCAAGGCTGGTTGGAGTAGCAATGGTTGTGGTGGAGATAATGGTGGTGAAAGTTTATTGTGATTTTGGTGGTGGTGATGTTGGGGGAATTATCACAGTGATTTTGCTGGCGGTCATGGTGGTGGAGGTGATAATTGTGGTAGTCGTGGTCAGGATAATGGTTGCAGTGCTGATGGTGGTGGTGAAGGTGGTGTGGTGGTGACTGCAGGGATTGTGGTAGTGTAAGGTGCAAGTTATGGTGATGTTTTACCACACATTTTTTTGGCGGGGGGGGGGGGGGTGGTGGGGGTGGACTGAGGTTATGTTATTCCTTACTTTCTGTCCTTCCTCTGTCTTTTTAGAAATAATCAATCTTCTAACATTGCCTCTCTTTTTTTCTTCAGGTCCTCAATGAAGCTGTTGGAGCTTTGATGTGGCACACTATCACATTGAACAAAGAAGATTTAGATAAGTTCAAAAGTTTGAGGGTTATCATCAGAATTGGCAGTGGCTTTGACAATGTGGATCACAAAGCTGCTGGGGAAATGGGTAAGTTAATGATGGTTGATTATTGGAAGATTTGAACAAATATTATTATCAGTCCTATGAGAGACGTTCAGATTCTGTGTGTTCTTCGCCATCAGTCTGGTGGTTTGTCTTGTTCGAAAAAGTTTTAACAACCATGACAGGTTTATACAGTTGATACAAATATCAGTCCCCTTTATACTGCAAAAAGCAGTGTAGGGGCCAGCCATATGTCAAGCTGTGAAGGGTGCACATGACAAATGGAAATAAGTTCAAATGTCTGTGAGGATTTACACCAATCATCACCCAGGGGTGTTAATCTTTAAGATTTAGTCTGATTTCAGACTTTTTGCTTTTTCCTCAAATGGGCTGAAAGTGTAGTAATGGTTATCCCCTCTTTTTTTAAAGGCAACACCATTCAATTCTTAATCACAAAATAAATGTGACCTATCACACAGAGTTGTTGTGTACATGAATACTGCCGCTAGTATTACTGTCATTCTAATCGCTTACAGCCGAAACCAACACACTGTGTGTCGCT
>JARDUL010153015.1:0-10552 GCA_030265205.1 Dirona pellucida
TATATAATTCAAATAAGAGGTTGATTGCAAGAGTGAAAGAAAAATCCTGACAAGAGTGACAGAATGAAAGAAAGCGAAAGTGAGAGAAAGAGAAAAGCTTATAGAGGTAAAAAAAATTAGAAGAGAGAATTCTGAAAAATATATAAAACCAAACAAAAAGCAGGAAATACACAATCAACCTCTATCCCCCACCAATATACACACACACGTACACACAGACAATGTATTTGCCTCCTCCAATTGAACTCTAGCCAGCTATCGATGACTAGGTTAGCTAACATGATTAAAAATTACTTAATTCAAAATTTTACTTTTCCTAACCAGTTTGGAAAAACTGCATGTTCTTTTAGCCCCGTTTTGTTTCTAAAAATCAACGCAACGGTAAATCGAGAATATTATTATTTAAAAAATGTTATAATGTACCTCACTGTGACTCCAAAATGATAAACTGAACACTAACCTTAATCCCTAAACAGCCTCTTTTTAAAAAAGGACATACTGATCACAAAATACGTTGTAGCTTAGCACTCGACTTCCCTTTACAATTCAATTAATAATATTGGAAATACGAAAGAAAAGTGAAATACATTCAGATAATATATAATATTATAGTATTATATACATGGACATAAATCATGGCTTTGTGAATCCCCTATACCAGCAGCAAACTCTGACCTACCCGTGGTGACAGTGTGTTAATCATCATGATAATAATAATGATGATGATAATAATAATAATGATGATGATAATAATAGTAATAATGATAATAATAACAATAATAATAATAATTCCAACATAGGTTGACAAACTACGACTGAGATTGCGATCTGTAACCAATTTACCACCAGCGGCCAACCATCGTCCACACACATCCCCTCAAAGAGCAAAGGCATCCGAGGGTAAACACCCAGTCACATAGTAAGATTGGTACTTAGATTGGTAGTCAACGCCCACTCCAGCAGTGTAAGCTCACACCTTCCGAAGACTGGGTGAAAGGATGGGTGTCTGTCCGACCGCACGGATCACACTGTTCTGAAACTACCGTACTTTTGTGTTTTAGGATTTGTGTTTGTTGGCTGATGGAGGGGAGACCCGAAACGTTCTTTGTTCTGTTACTTGTTTTACATTTTAACAAGGAGGTATAACGACCTAGGAGTCTATTTGACCAGATGATCATTATTATTATCATCATCATCATCATTAATTTAATCATCATTATTATCATCAACATCATCATTAATTTAATCATCATTATTATCATTAATTTAATCATCATTATGAATGGTGACAAAGCCTCAATGAAATCATTCTAACACAAGAATACAGCATACAATATAATCATGTTCATGTTATGTTCAAAGTGACGCTCAGCTCTTGTTGGTTTATTTCTTCCTTATGTTCACTTGTTTTGTCATCCAAGTAACTCCATCCTGTCAAAAAAAATAAAAAATCTTATATCAGTATGCTGTTGAATGTCATTTCAGACATAATGATAGTAGGATAATGTAACAGTGCCAGTGAGAGACAATAAATGAAGAGTGAGCTGGCACTGATGGTCTAGTAGATAGAATGATAGTGGGATAATGTAACAGTGCCAGTGAGAGACACTACAACTGATCCGATCCGCCCATTCCCTCTTCACATATTTTGAATGTCATTTTTGTAACGAGTGAAGTGTGCGTTGGCTAGTACGCTGCTTGTTGGAAGATTTACAATTATGAATGCATCATTATGTCATTTCTACATAACATTGCTGTAGTCTCACAAAGCATTAACTTGTTGAAGGCATCTCTGCTCTTAACACTTTGCTAGCCAAGCCCTTCTCCAGTAAATTAACCCTTAATTATCAGCCTTAGTTTTCCCTTGGAGGCGAGGTGGCCTAGTAGTTAGGACAGCAGACTCTCATGGCGAAGGTCGTGGGTTCGAATCCTATCACAGCCACTTCATTCCTTTTCTTGGGCAAGAAACTTTACTCCAATTGCCTCACTCGACCCAGGTGTAAAAATGGGTACCAGCTTACAGCTGCTGGGGAAATAATCTGCGACAGACCAGCGTCCTATCCAGAAGGGTGACGTATTGTTACTCTGTCCGCTTCACGCTACGGAAACCGGGATAAGCGCCGGCTCTATGGGCCTCATGGCTCGAAAGGACTTCACTTTTCTTCTTTTTTATTTTATTTGCCCTAGCTGGTAAAAAGCAGGGGTGTAAATGGCTAACAAAAAATAAATCTGAAAACATCAGTAAGACTAAAGATAGACTAGTGATTCTGAAATCATAGCTTGCCACTAATATGTGAAAAAGCAAAAAGTCTGAAATCAGACAAAACAAAAAGTCTGAAATCAGACAAAGTCTGAAACATTTACACCTCTGAAAAAGAGACTGTAAGTGGACTTCCATGATGATGTCATTCAGGCTGTGTAGATAAACTAGTCCACGAATTAATAGATACTACATCGCAGGAATCACTATCCTCCTTATACTTATAAAGTTATATATATATATATATCTAAAACATTGATACCGATGACGCCTCATTTGCTTTGCATTGTTCTACTCCAAAAAGTGACCAAAAAAATTTCCTCCAAATCTAGCCAAAACAAAGTAAAAAAAACTCAAGAGGGAGCACGAGAAACGGCTACCACATTCAAGGAAGGCAGCAGGCCCCGCAACTTACCCACTCCCGGCTCGGGGAGGTAGTGATGAGAAGACTAAACTAGACAGTTCTCTTCTAAGCAAAGGGAAGTTACTGTGATAATTTCAAATAACAGTCGAAATAATTATTTGCCATTTCAATGTGGTTAGTCT
This sequence comes from Dirona pellucida, assembly GCA_030265205.1. Lineage (NCBI taxonomy): Eukaryota > Metazoa > Mollusca > Gastropoda > Nudibranchia > Dironidae > Dirona > Dirona pellucida. Next base: position 2,807 of record JARDUL010153015.1, read on the forward strand.
TTTCAACAACATAAGTCATGTCGCTGACAAAGGACGATAAAGACGGAAAGGAGAAACAAAGACACACACACACAGAGAGAGAGAGAGAGAGAGAGAGAGAGAGAGAAAGATATGGAGAAGGTGAGTTTCCTTACATTGACCCCCTCTCCTGTCAGAGCGGAGCAAGCCTGTATCTGCCACTGTCTGTCCCGTATATCGTTGAGTTTGAGTCCATCGCTGATCTCGCTGGCAGAGGCCGAATTGACCAGGTCTTGTTTGTTGGCAAATATGAGGACAGGTACGCCGATGAGTTTCTCCTCATCTAACAACTCACTCAATTCCTTTTGAAGGAAGAAAGAAAAGAAAAAAGTCATAATTTCATTGCCAAAATTATATAAGTATACGGGTAAGGCATTGAAATAAATCCTGCTTCACGCATAAAAAGAAAAGTTTGTTGTAATCCTGATATAAAAATCCAACTTTGGAGGAGAATGAAACCTGTATCTTCTTCACTAGATTGCTAAAAAAGCAAGAAAAAAATAAATATTTTATGATCTTATATCTAAAATGTAATGTATTTTAGCTCACTTTTATGTGTACATGTATAAAACATCCAAGCACAAATCAAAGTCATACAATAGGAAAAAAATAATGACTGTAAACGAGTTTTGAGATGTTCACAATTTGAATCAACAAAATCTGTGTCCAATTTTTAAATATCGGAAAATGGTCCAAAAATTCTGTGTAATTTGGATTAAATCCGTATGGATGGCAAGACTGTAGGTTGAATTAAAAAATAAAACACATTTCAACATACCACTCCTGTTTCCTCAAAGCGTTTCCTGTCTGAGCTGTCAATTACATAAATCTGTCATGGAAAAACCAAAACGTAACAATAATAAATGGCATTCATATGACAGTTATACACGATCATTACCGTGCTTTAAGCGCTTTACAGCAGCATGTTTACCCCAGAAAGCAATGGAACGCTCATCACTTAAGTCTGCTCCACATGCAGCATGATAGACGCAAATATATTTTTTAGACAAGGACGATGCTGCATACAACTGAGGGGACCTCAGAATTTAACGTTCCTCTCAGATAGGATGAGATAAGCAGGGAAAAGTGTCTTACCTTAGGACACAAATGCCGGTGAGCCAAATACATTTCATTATATGTATATATATTATATTGTCATGACAGTTTTTCAGTCCCAGGCAGTCACCCATCCATTTACTAGCCACGATAAACGGTGCTTAACAACACCATGCGCCCAGTTGAGTTTACGACTCAGCCCCAGACCTCGCAGAACAACAACATGATGACATGGTAATGAAAACAAAAATAATCGGCTCTACTTCAATATCTTTTTTTCACTCATTGACAAACATTTTCCTTGTATGGTAAGAAAGCTCAAGAAGAAAACACTAATCACAGATGCAACGGTCCAGCAATTTCATGATTTTCTATAATAAGGACCCTGAAATTATCAATAACATTCATATAATTTTTTTTCCAAAACTCAATAATAATAATAATAATAATAACAATATGTGACTTCATCGATACAAATATTCTGAACCACAAACTCATTATAATAAAACCAAATTCTAAGCATAAACATCCAACAGCTAACACTGAAATACTGACCAGTAAATCTGTGTTGTCAAAGTAGTTTTTCCAGTAAGGACGAATCTTTCTCTGACCACCGATGTCCCAAACGTTCAGCTTGAAACCGGTTGCCTGGACTGCTTTAATATTGAAGCCCTGAAACGAAACGTTGCAGCACAGTATAATTATATTGTAAGTAAGTCTTGAAGAGTCTTGCAGCGCTGAGAGCCGTACTAAAATCAGTCTCCGCACCATGAAGCAGACAAAGTCATGAATTGTCACCCTCTAGGCAGAATGCTGATCTGTCAAAGATTATTTTCCCAGCTGTGAGCTGGGGCCCATTTCTACACTGGGGTCAAGTGAAGCAATTGAAATAAAGCGAATGTAGCACCACTCAATACACAGACACAAATTCACCAAATACACAATTCCACTCGTCAATTATATGCCAGCATTTGATCATTTGACGTAACGATACAGAGAACAATGCAATGCTGGAAGCCGTACTGCTTGCATGAATAAAATATAACTTCTGACCTCCACAACCATTGTGTCTCTTAATGAAGAGATACGGGGGAGATATTTTATAGAATAGAGAAGAGTATCAAAATATTGGTCAAACAAAAAAGCCTGGAATAAGGATTAACTGATTTAATCAGTATCAAATTTGAATACGGAATGAAATTATTTTGTTAGAATTCCTCTAACAAACAAGGCCACATGAAATGGGCATAGTCGTGAATGGCGACTCTCACTAATCTTTTATGGGGTGGCGGATTAGTCCAGAGGTAGTGAGCTGTTTTCTGTTTACGGCGAGGCGGAGTTGCCGTGGCATGTATGGGTTCGATTCCCCCAGTCGACGAAAATCTTTTTTCTATTTTCTGATCTTGTCTCTCACTGGCACTGTTACATTATCCCACTATCATTCTGTCTACTAGACCATCAGTGCCCGCTCCCTCTTCATTTATTAACAAACAAGGTCATGCTATGGCAGAAAAAAATAAAAATAGCTAGCTTGCCGTAATGATTTGATAGAATATGTATTACAGATACATATATACATGATATTATTTTCACATCATATACATGGGGAAGATGAGAAATAAAAATGGAACATAATGTGCAAACCTGTGTTGGTGTTATGTGTGTTACATCTTCTGATGCAAGCTTTTTCAGTAGAGTTGTTTTCCCTCCATTGTCGAGACCCAATAATAGAATTCTGAGTTCAACATCTTGGCTGCGTTTAAGTTTGCGGAGAATACTTAAAAGACCCTGAGCAAAAAATGAAATAATAGGATGTTAAAATATATATATATATATACATGAGAGGTTGTCTATTTGCCCGTAGCTATATTCGTCTATCATATTAAAACCATTTCCTATTTGTCTGGATATTCCGGCTATATTTCTTTCGTAATCCTAGTAAAACCAATGTTACTTTATAACTGATAATGATAACTGGTAGTCAAGCGCTTTTTAGGTCATGGTGATGATCGTAGATAAGCGCTCTATACTAAGTGCCTACGATGGTGTTACATGTTTCACTTCAAAAGTTTCGCTCAGACTGACGATGCAGAGGCGCATCACTGGCAATGTTAACTGTGGCCAGACAGGTGTGATGAAGTGGCCAAATGTAACGAACGAGAACCAAACCACACAGTCATCGTAAGCACTTGAGACAACTCATTGTAAGACAAAATTGTGTATTGAAATTAACCTGAAACTTTCAACAAGGAAAAGACAGGTTAGTACGTTAGTTTTTTTCAATTGTTTTAAGAAGTGGCTAGACCAATTCAGGACTTAAGAGTATTTCTACTGGAGTGGGAGGAGATAGGGGTAAAATCTTTTGTCGCTTACAAGTAAAATCACGTCACTTTCTATATCTTAGCGGGCATTGTTCTAATAAGTATTCTAGAGTACTCAGATAGAAATTGTGACTTTTAATTTTGAATTGATTATTTTGGTATCATATATATATATAAAAATAATGTTTTTCTGTCTCAAATAATGTCAGCCGTGATAAAGTATATATATAACATATTAACATTTACATATATATTAAATGATTTTAGCCGGTGGCGCAGTGATTAAATCATTCGCCTTTGGTTTGAGAGTTTGCAGGTTCAAATCCCGGTGGAAGCTCTGGATTATTTTCTCAAAACCTTTTTCCCACTTCGCGGCGCTGCACTGTGGCTAACGCCTAGCTGGGTTAAATTCTGATCTACCTTTGGACTTGGAGTAGCCCTAAAGACCCATTTCCCCCCTGGGATGAATGGGAATGCTATATATAGACTGGTCTAGTCATTTTTGTTAGTGTTAGTAGCCTTCTATACTATAATAATCAATAATAAAATATAGAGAGTCATAGTCATAGTATAGTATATTGTATTAGTATTGTGTGTAAGTGTAATTATAAAAGTCTCTAACTCTAACTCTAACATTACTAATACTAATAATACTAAGTAAAAAAATAAAGTAACAGTAACACTAACATTACATACTAAACAATGAACAACTCTTCAATAACTCTACCTACTACTACTAAATATAAGGATTCATTATGATTATGAGGAAACTAATGACATAACTGAATCATGTACATAGAATTAAAATGAGGCTAATATAATAATACAGACACACAGTGGCACTCAAACACACAAAATGTGACAAAACAATGGTACGAATGGAATGAAAGGAAAGTGACAAAGGAATGCGGCATTTTTACTGCTCGTTTTGGAGTTGTGAAATGGTAATTTGGAATGAATAGCTTTCAGTTCACAAGACAGGTTGATATCAAGTACATCGCACATAGACTAGATTGTTATAGAATTAGAAAGATTAATTTAGAACAACAATCACGGAATTTATCACACATTTTTACCATTATTATTGCGGTGAATGAAGATGGCTTGTAGTAACTACGCGTGACGTCATTAATGAATGTGCACAACTTATAGTTTTGTACTTTCCTAAGTCAAAAGAGCTTGTATAAATGTCAACCAAGGGGAGTCATTCTTATGATAAAAAGTTGTCTGCAATTATTGGTTTTACACTTGAAATTCATGTCACGTATCTAGATATCAAGATACCTATCTAGATAACAATCTTACTAAAGGGAAATAGCCGAGATACGAAATTTAAAAAAAACAGTTTCTTCCCAAATCCATCTGACTCCCCTTGAACAAGCCTAAGAGTTACTAAGACAGACAAGAAGGGTAAGTTAAAAGTAATGCAAAGTAGTAAAGTCTTAGCTTTTATACTTTAACTTTAAATAATAATTATAATAAAATCTTTAATCTTACTCTTACTCTTAGTTAGCTAGGTATATTATATTTATTATTGTTATGATGATGGGTGGCTTGTGAAAGAAATGTGAAGTTCATTGTTTTTTCTTCCACCATGCGTGTGTTGGTTTGTGCAAAGGTTTCCTCACTTTTAACACAACCTGACCTCAAATGCTACTTGGAGGATTGCACTATATTATTAGTATAATTACTATTTATTGCACTTGCACTGTGCAGCTGCATCACTTTTTGTTGGGTACCATGACCATGAGTGCTGCACTTTTTACCTGATCTGAATCTACTCACTCAAGCTTATATATTATTAATGTCAAATGTGTGAATATCTGCAGTTGAATTGTTTGAAGGGTGTTTGATTAGTGGGAATAGTGTAGACAGTGCACTGGAGCAGGAGCTCTCCCAAGGCCAAGGTCAACACTATGGCACAGCCGCATCCCATTTCTTAGTTAATTTTCATTTATGAACTTCTGTTTGTGCACACTTCAAAGTTCAAAGTCAAAGTCAGAACTGACTAATTTAATTGATATCAAACAGAGTTTTGATCTTCACAGAAGAATGAGGGGTGGCGGCATAGTCATAGTTCATTATTAGTGATAGCGTGTCCCATCTGCTTTTGCAGACAAGGCAGTGTTGTCATGGCAGGCGTGGTTTAGATCCCAATTTAACATGTAATAAAGAATTTTTTGGGCTCAATTGGGACTTAGACAGTATCTTTAAAATAGTGAAGTGCTATTCTGTGTGCCTTGATGTCGTTTCTTTGGGAATAACTTTCAAGACATTGTTCTACACACCGAAATTGATGCAATGGCATCCAGTTTTTGTAAAGAGTAGAAACTGCAACTGTTTTTGAATGGAGAGTGGAATGGAGTTTCTGAATGGAGAAAGGAATCTTTGTACCCAATAAAAGATTGGAATACCCTTCCTCCACACATACACCTTCTGTATTTAAATCTATATATATATATATCATATATATAAACCTGTCTAAGGCGGCCACCCTTCGTTCCTGGAAAAAGTGGTGGCCGTGGACAGTTTTTCTTGGATTTTTTGTTTTTGTTGCTTTTTTTGTCTAGGTGATTGTCCACTTTCGGAAGCTTTAATAAGTTCAAACTTCTGCTTCAATGTTAGAGTCACAGGCTTCTTGGTTTCGACATGTTATTTTTTCATTTTTATCTATGCCTCAGGAAGGAGATGGGGGCATCCCCTTCAACTGGTTCTTATAATATTAAAAACATTGTCTTTATCTTTTCTTTTTTTTTTTTGCTTATAAAAGATATAGTAAATACAAGTAATAAAAAATAACCCCAAAACAAATAAAAGAAATTAACACCATATCAGATCAATTAACTCTGCCCACTTAACCCCAAGTTTTTTTCAAGTTGACGTGTGAAAGGATGAGCAAATGACTTGTGAAACCGACCTGGCTATTGTAATTGAACAACGAGTCACCATAATCGATGGTCAATCGCTTTGAAGACACCCATGGACCATTCACCATTCACACAGGCGTTTTGGCTGATTGACGGCGCTTGCGTAACAGCCATGGTCATTTGGTTAGTCTCGTCGTATTGGATGCGATCCAATGGCTAGACACATTCATTGATTGAGTAATGGTCGACGCATGACCGCCGGTAAACATCAATTGACTTATGCAATTGTCTTTATCAAGTGGGTGGTTAGTGTATTGATATAATCTCTGGTGACACATAAGTATGTGTGTTACACGATGTAGGATCTGAACGTTCACTCTTGTATTGTAATTGGTCTGACGGGCAGCCAATATGATTACGTGTTAATTAGTTATGCATATTATATTAAGCAGAACCAAAATGTGTAATTTGCATAAAATTACTTAATTTCGTTTAATTATGTCTTCTACTACACTAATTCAATTGAAGATGTGCTGTTTGCACAGAAACAAAAAATTCTTATAAATGTTTCATGACACGTGTGACAGCTCTAGACCATTAGTCAAGGGCTATCTATAAAACACTTCAAAACACACTGCTGATAACAATAACAGCGATGTACAAGGCGTGCCGGCGGTGATCAACAGGTCGTTGACCCCGACAGCCTACTCCACAACCAAAGTATCCCGTTTTCGACCCCATTTGTAGTTATCTTTCATACCATTATTATCCATCTGCAGGAGGAGAATGGAGAGATTGGCCGCCTCCAATGCAAGGACTGATATCAGCAAACCACCCTTTGACCAATCTACGTTTCTTGGTCGTTACCGATATTTTGTGTGGATTACGGACCCCAGATTGGGCTTGGTTCCGTCTAAAGAACTTTATAAATCAAAGGACTTGCTCACCAAATACGGGTAGGTTGTATCAGGGGGGGGGGGGGGGGGGTGTATAGAAAATTGAACTTTTACTCTCTACTGCTCACCAAATACTGGTAAAAAAAAATTGAAAATAAAAATAAAATTCATCCCAGGGGGAAATTTGTCTTCAGAGTCTATTCCGAGGGCAGACCGGAATAACCGAGGCGTCAGCCGCAGAGCAGCGCCACCAAGTGGGATCAAGCGAGGTCTTGAGAGAAAAAAACAGTGCTTCCACTGGGATTTGAACCCGCGACCTCTCAAACCAAAGACAAGTAATTTAGTCACTGCACCACTGGCTAACACGGGGTAGGTTGTATCATAGATCTTACAATTATATCTTATAGTAAAATCTTTGGGAAGGGGGTGGGTGGGTTGGGGGAAGGGGTTGTATAGAAAATTGAACTTTGACTCTCTACTACTACTACTAGATATAATGACTTAACTTTTGGGTAAATGTATATTTTAGCTCTATTTATTATTTTTATCGTAATCGTTCATTAATCACTCGTAATCGTTCGTGTTACT
>JARDUL010153126.1:5920-17064 GCA_030265205.1 Dirona pellucida
GCGTTTGTGGCCATGACAGGTATTGCCATTTTAATTTAAAGTAGACATCGAAAGTTAACGAGAAGAAGAAGATTTGATATTACAGGGATGCTGATGATGTAGAATCCCGTCAGCATCTTTCCCAGGGCTAATCAATTTGACAGGATTCATTAATAAAGCACCGGATTGTTAAATGTAATATTACATTTATACATATCATTATAGTACAGTAGTCCCTATCAAAATGAAATGTCTTCTAGTGGTAAGATTAAGAAGGAGAAAATCATGAATGTTGGTGAAAGCAAAGGAAGATATCCTTCCTACCCTTTGTTGAAACATGCATGTTGGCGAGGTTGGGTTCCTTATATATCCACAAAGCATGCATTTGAGTGAGTGGCCTGCATTTAGACAGTGATTATTGTAACGGCAAAGAATGTTCCCACCTAATACATCGACCAGATTAATGTAAGAACTGAATTCTTGAGGCACGGATCAACAATACGCGTTGCATCAATCAGACAATCAGTTTATCAAGGGATTTCATAGAGCTGATCTTAACACATTACTATGTAAATTCATCACAATTTTTTAATAATAAAAGCTAATAATCAGTGGAAAAATATATCACTATCATCAATAAATTAATGTTAAAATAAATCCACAACCAATGATTATACATTATATAATAATATACACATATATATAACATCTTTATAGAAATCCAACCTTCAACACTATGGAATACAAGAGCGTTCCTTCAGTCAGTTGAGTCAGTAATAACTTTTTCTTTCTGATATTTCTGGAAATCCCACGCTCAAAGCTGATAGGTTTGGGTTGTAGTTGTGGGTTTTTTTCTTCTTTTTTTTTTTTTTTTTGCTGAATTTTTAAAAAATCATTTACTGATTATCGAGATAGCCTCTATGTAGATAAGAATAATATACAATCGCAAAATATCATTTTCACTTTTGTCTGTTTTGAAAAATAAATACAAAATTTGACTGTCTTCTCGTTCTAATAATATTTCATAAAAATAAATAAATGATATACCTTTGTCATAAAACTTTTGTTAAAAGAAATGACATAATCTAGTGATAATATTAATAATCTGTTAAAAATGTTAAATACAAAATGATAATAAAAGGACGGTGTCACATGAGAAACAAACCTCAAATATAAAAAGATATGCATGTAGCTTCCCAATACTAAAACCATTGAAATAGGAAATGGGGGACGGAACAATTTTTGAGCAGCAATAAATAGGTCACCAATACTAGTACGCTTGCATTTCAAAGATTTGCTGGTAGTAGCCGGCAGCATCAAATAAGGCAGCATGACATAAAGAAAGAGATAGTTTTTAGATTTGCGCACAACTCTCTACCTCTTTTCCAATCATTAGCGTAACATTGAATTTTAATGGAAATGGGAGAGAAAAATATATATTTTTGATGAAAATTCACTGCTGGCAACTTCAACTATAAAAACGTATACTTTCTTTCATTACATCGAATTTGTTCTCTAACCTCGTTGGTAATATGGATGTGCAAACTTATGGGCTGAACTCTCCTCATTAAGCAAAACCAAAAAAATTCTAAAACAATCACCTTTGGTCCAATACCTAAGGCTGGATCAGACAGTGAGTAGCTTGACATCTTATTGTTGTGTCAACATAAACAACAATAGTATTTCCTTCCTTTATATTACTGATGCATGCAAAAAGGGTCGGCAAGGATAGGTTATTTTATTGCTGATCCTTATTGAAAACATCTATCAGCATCAGTAATGGTGAGAAAGAAAAAAAATACTGTCCTATGTCAACGCAGAAGGTAGTTGCATATAGCCACATAGCCTTGTTAGAATGAATAAAACATTTTCCCAAAAGTGATTCAATTCTACTCATACTCATAATTTTTTTAAAAGGCCAGGAAGGTTTCTATAATTCACATATTATAAATGCATGCTTGGAATAGAAACATTTTTCTCTTCCTCCCACTCAGTGCACACTTACAAGCTACGACTGCAGTACCATACCTATTGAAAATTTTAAAACATGTTTATTACTAGATTGAAGTAAATAACTTACAACCTACAGCTTCCAAAATTTCAACAACAAAAATTCACGACTTCAAGAAACAATTATATTTTATGCTATATTTATATTATCATAAAAATTCCTTTTTAAATCACAATTTTGTTTTTAAGGGAAAAGTTTCTATTTTGAATCCATAAATAATTAAATATCAATTCACAGCCAACGTCTGTTTCCCATAATATATATAGAATAATTTATATAGTTTTAAAAACATGAAATGTTGATATGTCTGTTACATAACGTCAACATAATGTATCATAGAATAGTAGATTTAATCAAATAATTGCTATAATAATAAATATAAACGTCAATTCAACAACATGAAGCATCACTTCAAAATTTACAACAAAACATTTTTCTTTAAAATTCAGAATATTTTTATCATTGACAAAACAATGATTATAAGAAAATAGAAATAACAATGAAAAATGAGAGAGAAAAAAATAAAGAATTTAAACCCACACCCAAAACTAAAGATCTAGCTGTGCGCTATATTATGCTGGTGGTGTTAGTGAATGCTTCTTTTCAATCCATTCAAGCCACATAACAATCAAGCACAATTAAAATACATCCATATCATATTACAAGCATGTACAATAATATTTTAGACTCTAAGAATCTAATGATGATGTCACAGCCTTTACCCCAACACGACAACAAATATTTCGACATGGAGAAAGTGGAATGATAAAAAACTATTGATACTGTCCATGTGTTATCTGTTACCGAGACAACACCGAAAATGGTGAAAGTGTCGAACCTGATATTCGCTTTCTTTTTCTTTTCTTTTTTTTTAAATAATATAGTCTTTGTATAGCTCAATGTAGAGAAACAGAATTTATTAACCATACAATTTAAATGATTACAAAATAATTAAAGTATTGATAAAGAAAAAGATGAATTAATATTATCATTATTTCATATTTCAAACACTTTGTCTCTCAAATCAACCAACAGAATTGTTCCCTTTCAGTTTTTTTTTTAGTTTTTTTTTTCTAAAGGGTTATTTTGTTTGGGCCTAAGATAAAAGCTATTATCTAACTGTTTAAAACCCATTTTCGAAGAATACATTTCAAACGTGAACTTAAGGCAATCCGTTCACAATGAAGTAATGAATATGTAACAATGACTCAACAGATGGGAAAAAAGGAAAAATATGGATTTATGGTCCAAATCCCTGTACAAGTACTAGGTTAGAATCATTTTTTCACCCAGCAGGCTTGGTCATTCAAGAGTCCTTTTCAGCTCTTCAGGGAACACGCAGAAAAGCAGCCTGTTAGGCATCATGATTACATTTTGACATATTATATTTCTATGCCAGTAGTAGGTAGCCTTTCTCATTCTTCACACCCACGTCAAGTCGGGAAAAAATGTGTCAAGGCTCTTTCCCAAGGACTCCATGGCAGGATTTGAACGTGGGATCTCACGATCTTGAGCCTGACAGTGTAACCATTCGGCCAACGACTCTCTTATTTCTTGAGTAGCTGTTTCCGTTGCTGGTCCAGCAATCCCTCCAGATGGTCGGCCCGTTTGTTTGCCGCCTGGTACTGTTGCTTCAGCTGTGAGACGACCTCTTCCTTCTTCAGAATGGCCTGCTTCACTCTGGGTGCACAATCAAAGAGAAGAAGGATTTGAGATGAGTCATATATAGTTTTACATGCGCCAACACATTCAGCAAAGAAGAGGGAATAAGACAAATAAGTACGACACTATTTATGAATGGTATGCATTGAATTTCAATATGATATAGACGTCTATTTCAGGAAACTAAATGTTCAATTACCATCGCTTATTTTTTTCAATTTAGTGAACACTTTGTGCCCAGTGATTTTTGTGCGTATAGAACTACTAATAAAACAATAAGAATGATTGTTTAGTAGCTGGACGCAAAGATCTGCATACCACTAATAATTTAATTTGTAACGTTGATCTTCTTCAGCAGAGTTAAAACTTGAGATGCACCGCCTAAGTGTTCAACCAGACATACACCTGACACCGACGGTCAGACACCAACATTTTTTTTAGAGCACGTGGAGAATACATGATGCAGAGAGATAAAACGGTGCTTCCTTTCAAATGCTATAAAAAACGTTGGTGTCTGACAGTGTCAGGTGTATATCTGAAACCACCCTAACTATTCCATTTTGATACAATTATTTTTTCTAACCTATTCAAGAAGTCTAATGTTCCGGCTCCACTATAGAGATAAAAGATAAAGACGAGGATATAGTCTGTATCCCTGTACAAGCTCACACAAATTTTTCACCAATACCCCCCCGCAGGCCATATCATTCAATATCTTACTCAGCAGGTGGCTGGGTACTCGTTCACAATTGAGTCTGCCACTCTACCCAAAAACCCAGGTGAAATGCATTTGTCACTGACATATTTACCCAATAAATGATTCAATAATCTTCATTCCAGGTGGAGCATTAAGCAAAACATTCCTCTAGAGCTTTTAATGTAAAGCCCTTTCGAGACTTGAGGCACAAGCTGGTACCCATTTTTTCACCTGCTTGAGTGAGGCAATTGGAGTTTCTTGACAAAGAAAAACAATGAAGTGACTAAGATAGGATTCAAAACCCACGACCTTTGCCATGAGAGTCTGCTGTCCTAACCACTAGGCTACCTCGCCTCCATTTTGCTTTTAATACCTGATGTCAATCTTTCTTATTCTTTTTTTTTTTCTCTTTACCTTTTATGAACTTCCTCCATCTCCTCATCCTTGGCTACCCTCAATTCTTCCATCCTCCTTTCCATCTTCTCCATCTCCAGCCTCTGCCTTGCCCTCAGTTCGGAGATTTCGTGTTTGATGCGTTTGTTCTCGTCATCCGTGGTCACGATCCGATCAGCAAACTCTTGTCTGATGATGTCCGACACGTGGCTTCTTTCAGAATTCATTTTCTCAATTAACTGATGGAAGAAGGAAAAAAATGAGACCATTAAAATTCGTCATGAGTTATTCAAACATGTCAGCATAATTTGGTCTTTTCACATATTTAGAAAAATATAAACAACGTTTATAAACAATAAATATGATCTGAGAACTGAAGTAGACTGAATCAAGAATCCAAGCAGGTGATCAACCCACTGCTTTTAATTGGTGTATTTCAATTTTACCAGGACAGTAGCCACAAGTAATAAACTCAGTGGATAAAAAACAGTGATAACATCATATGACTTTTAAAAAGCTACCAACAGAATTATTTACAAGAGTATTTAGAGACATTAATTCACTTTTTTTCTGCATCTCTTTTGGAGATATCTCTATGAATTGTGTCTGGGTTGGTTTTACAGGTTGGATTGATATGTATTTTAGGACAACCAAATGGCTATGATCTTTATTTTTCTTTTGCCAATTCTGAGGTGTCTATATGTGTTTAACCATGCTATACTTTTAGATTGATGCCTTTCCTATTCTGTTTTAGAATCTCTATGTAATTGTTTATTTATTCTATATGGTTTTAAATTGTAAAGCACCTTAGACCATTTTTTGAAGCGTATTCTGGCGCTATAAAAGTGAATTAATTATAATTTATAATTATGAATCTGCATAATGCTGTACTCACCTTTTTACCATCCAATATCTCTTGCTCTTTTTGACGAATGATGACCTTCAACCTTTCATTCTCCCCTTCGACCTCCGTCATTTTGGCCTGTATCGAATTAGACAAGGGGATAAAAACTAAATTACAATTCTAATACAAACAGAGCAGACATTTATACTCTATTTATATCATTTGGAAACATATTCTTAAGCTAGATGTTATCTGTGTGTCAGATTTTTTCCAAAAAGGGACAAACACCATGAAAAAAAAGACTGCCCATAGGTTGGGATAAGCATTTGTGGTTCACCCATTACGCTGTTGAGCAGGACTGGCAAGTCATCAGAACAAAAAAGTATGGAGGATCATTTTATTGGAGAACGGTAAATATTTGTAATGTATACAGTCGATTATATGTCAATAATAAACGGTAAATATTCTTAAATGTAACAGAATTACCTTAATTTCATTGTGTCTTTGAACAGCTTTACGCTCTGACTGTTCCAGCTCCCTTGTCTCAATGTCATATTTTTCCCGCATTCTCCTGAAATAGAAATGAATGTGTATCTTACTTGAATTAATGTGAAGGCAGGCACCTCTGTCTACGATTTCTATAGTTTCTATAGATGAAAACCTGAGGCTACAATTCAATACTGTCTGGTCCAGATATGAGTAATATTGAACAATGCTTTGCTTATTGGGACCAAGAGGGCTAATCCCCTGCCTGCCTTAAAAATCTTGATCAATAGAATTTCCAGCTCTGTGTTGAATTGGGTCACGTTTAACATCCAGGCACTGCCTTGTACAAATCTGGATAAATGGCTTTATCTGTGTCTGCACATTAATGCCTTCTGACTTCTGCACTGTCAGACAAAGAGCTTTCCCAGGGACTTAAAGACTTAGGCTTAGCACTGCTAAGATTTGAACCTGGGAGAGAACAATCTCCAGCCCAGCATCCTAACCATCCGGCCACCAACACTGCATGAATGCAAATATACCCTCAGAGCCAGTGACAGTGAAGAAGAAGATATTCAGTCATCTTGCCAGCCTTGGACGTGTCTCTTGACTTGATTCAACAATCAGAACAAAACGCCAAGTTAGGCAGTAGATACCGATTTGGTATGTTTCATTTCACTTTACCTTTCATTTATTGTTATCTTCCTTATCTGGAAAATTAGCCCAACCGAACACCCACCTTGTTTTATGATCTGTTGCCCTCTCGCTGTCTTCTCTGGTTTTGCAAGCCTCTTCTTCCAGTCTCTCTATGACCAGTTCTATCTCTTTGTCCCTTTCTTTCTTCACCTGGTAGACAAAAGTACTTTCATTTTTTTAAAAGGTACATATCTATACTGATATACAAAGGTTCTAAAAAAAAAAAGTGAAAATCTTCATAAACCTACAGGCCTTACTTACTAAGTAAGCCCTGTAGGTTTATGAAGATTTTTACTACAGGCGCAGCGTTAAAAACTGAAAATCATGATATAAAAATCCTCCTACCACTGCTTTCTACCTGCTTCTACTACCTTCTACCACCGGCACCATACTACCACTACCATTACTACTACTACTACCACCACCTACTACCACTTCCACTACTTAGATCATGATGATGATGATCGTGGATATGTGCTATTATATATTATGTCATTCATTACTACTACTATTTGTAAAGCGTAGGATATGAAAACAAAAGCAAACAAGGCCAAGCCACAACCCAAATCTGTACCTTGTCTCTCAGTTCCCGTTCCTTTTGTACCAGCCAGGTCTCGTGTCTCTTCATATAATTCTCCTCCCATGACTCCTTCTCCAACTTCAGCTTTTCGTGCAAGTTCTTTGTCTCCGTCTGTTAAAAATATATAATACAAGACACATTCAAATAGAACATAAATATCATATTCATAATATAGAAACAATTTTTTTTCCTAATGGCTCTATCAAACGCTAAAAAGTGCCACTGACTATTAGGGGGTGTGCTATGGTTCGTTGATTGTAAAATAGATAATGTTCAGACATATAAAAGAGAAAAACAATAATTAAATAAAATTCCAACAGAATTTGTTCTGGGTCCAAAATTCCAGCCAAACAGAAAAATTCAGTAGGCACTCATGACAGAGACTAAAATTTTACTTTTTAACAATAGAAAATAAAATCAATAACACATATCTTTATCTTCATAGCATTAATCTATGTATACCATTGAGGACCCTGGAAACTGTAATATGTAAAAATCACTACTTTTCAGGAGAAGCAAAAAAAAAACAACCCACAAACTTTTAATTCACTTATATACGAATATAGAAAATCGTCTTATAACTTCGAAAAAAACCCAAGAGCTTTCGTCATGAAGCTTAGCCTGTTTGAATGGTGGATGAAAAAGACCATAGAACATCAAATTTAAAAAAAAGAATGTTAACGACATTTTTATACACTACTGTTTTCCCAGATAGCGTCGATATCAGCGACCAAACCCAGACATCCCCTACCCCACAACCTACCTTGTGCCTGGACTCCTGTTCCTGCCTAGACTTGTCAAATTCTTCCTTCATGGATTCCAGTGCATGACGATGCGAATCCTCCAACTGGCGCTGGAGTTTTTCCAACTCTGCCTTCTGGCGCGATGAAGATGATGCCACCCTGTCTTTCTCCTCCTGCACTTCCTGGTACAAACGTCTTCTATGTTGCTGGTACGCTTCTTCTTCTTGCTGCAGCTGCTTCTCGTATCTTGTAAGATGAAACGGAATAAAGTTATACATTTCTTAAACAAGCAAATACTTTTATAAAATTTTGAGTTAAAAAAATGATTATCAAACATCTTAAATACTTAAACCATGATGATAAAAATGTTTTAATATATATCTTATTTTGCATTTAGACATAAAATTGTATTGTTATTGAATATTTTAAGACTTTTGGGCATCTCAATAGTAAAAAAGGCATTTATACTAGATTCAATGTCTTCTGATTTTCCGTTTTGATCATAAAATACGACTTGCCTTGAAATGACTTGTACTGTCTCAGCATTGCTTACACATCACAAACTTATTCATACAAAGAATGACTGCAAAAATTCTCAATAGGAACTTATAATGCCCAAAGAAAACAAAATAATTGACCATGAAGATTTATATTTACATACAAAACTAGAGGATAAGCACTAGAGAAAAGGCTCCTAGAAAGGTTCAATTCTCCATTCTTACCTCTGCTTCGATAATTCTCTTTCCCTAGCACAAGCCGCTTCCTTTTCAGACGCCAGCTGGTCCCTCAAGTCCTCCGTCATTTTCACATACTTCTGTGCGGCCCTCTCATCTGCTTCCAGCATCTCCGCCTCGTGTATCTGTTTTATTTTCTTGACGTCCGCCTTGTGTTTTGCGATGAGTCGCTGAATCTCAGGCTCCAAGCCCTTCACAGTCATCTCCTTTATCTTCTTTGTTTTGTCTTCAATCCACCTTTCCCTACGTAGCTTTTCAGCAGCCGAATGGATCTCTTTCAGTTTGGTGGTTTCCAACGTGTGACTGAAAGAAAAGACAACAACAAAAATGTCTAGCATTTAACTCAAAATATTTTATTGGTTGAAATACTCATAAATTGACATCTTCATTTATCAACACTGAAACTATTTTGAAATTAATAAGTCAGAGTGTTGAAAAGATAATAATAACATAGTAATAATGTTTTCAATAATGGAAACGTTTATCAACTTTTATTGTTGGCACAGAGAGTTGATATGGAAAGGACCCATCTTAAACAATACCATACTTGCAAAAAATACCAGTTTGTTGAGTTATTTGTACATAATGTGTGATATCAGTTTGAGAAATATTTGTGCGACTGCTTTTTGAAGTATCAATCTTGATATGAAAATTGTAAAGTCTGTTGATTACTAACATTTCACTACATTTGAAACTTCACTTTACGGAAGCTGTCATTAGTGTCATACTAATAAATGTGACATGAGCACTACAACATTTGTCTTCCCTTTCATGCTGCACAAGATTTCATTAAGCCATTAATAAATTAGCAATCGCAACAATTGCATTAAATGCTTACCCGGGGTAAATGTGGTACTATAAAGTGCTTAGAGCATAGTGATGATCGTGGATAAGCGCCATATAAAATGCCATTTATTATTACTATAATAAAATTACTAACGACGCTAGGCTAACACCTGCCGACCAAAAGAATTGACCCAGATAAAGAGGTTAAATCGTAAATGGGCGTGGAAAGCTAAAAACGCTGTGAGCAATATAATATCTATATTAGATCTTAAGGTTTCATGTAAGTTGTTCTATGTTATGTTTTTTAAGCTATTGAATGTGTTTTAGATTTGAATATTGATTTTAGTTTATATATAAACAATCCTGTGTGTACCTCCTCTCTCTCTCTCTCTCTCTCTCTCTCTCTCTCTCTCTCTCTCTCTCTCTCTCTCTCTCTCTTCCTTCCCCCCCCCCCCCCCCATTTATTGTAAAGTGCTTTGAAGTTTCAACATAAAGCGCTATATAAATATCATTATTATTAGCAATGGGTCCACCTCTTTTCAAGGGCCACACTTTCATGAAATTTGGCACCAGGGGGCCAAAAACTGTCGCAGTCCTAGGTCGCCATCATTCATATCATACATAGAAACTACTTTAGATATGTTAAGCTAAGCTCAATTGTTATGAAATTTGACGGGCCAGTCCAGATCTGACTTTCAAGACAGCCTCTATAACTATAACAGTGAAAATAAATTTTGACAAAGTATGCATGTAAATGTGTAAATGCATGGTATTGGTTTGAAAATCATTAAGAACATAATGTTTCAGTTCGTTTTGTCCTCGACTGAAAAATCAGAGACTATCATACCAAACCCACACACCTTTCGTCCACGCTTTTAAGTTTATCTTGATATTTTTTGTCCACTGTCTTCAGTTCCATAACCACTTTCTCACATTTCTCTCCCAAGTTCTTCTTGTCATCTATCAACTGAAAAAAGACACACACAAAAAAAAACAACAATAAATGTCAATATATAAATAGAAACAAACCATGCATAAAATTAGTTGCTTTAACACTAGAAACAAAAAATATGGAATCTGTTTTGATTCTCTGTCTATAAACCCATTTCACCAAATCATTCTAAACGAGTGCCTATACGCTGTAAGAGGCTGGTCTCTACAGAATATTAATAATTCATATTAAACATCTAATAAAGATTAGAAAGAGAAATAAATAAAATTCACTTTCAATTCATGTCTTCCAGAACATACCTAAGCGTCAAAATTACCGAAACTTCTTTCATAGCCGAGGGGGATAAACTCTGGCTAAAGAAAATTTGCTGGCCGGTCATCTGAACGACACGGCATGTTGTGTTTCTCACAACCAAGAAAGTTTTTTTTTGACACAGTAGGTTGATCCTGTTTGTGTTAATTTTCTGATCCATAGATTTTTCAGCTCTGTGTGATGGCCTTGCTCCGTTTCTGAGCAATGGCAAAGACTTGGTGTATAATTTTACCCATCTCTGCTTTGCGCTCTACCTGTGGCGGGGGGGGGGG
>JARDUL010153127.1:0-10550 GCA_030265205.1 Dirona pellucida
CATACAATCAATAAAATATGGTATGGAATAGTCATCATTCAAGATATTCACAACTTACGTTTCGAGTTTTCGAATTTCCTAACGTCACAGCTTAGTCAAGAATTAATGTCTTCTATATCTAAAACTGGATTCACCCGTGCCTATTTGCAATTGTCTTTTGCTTTTATAGTTTCTGAGATCGCGTCTACCTAATTTTCTCCCACGGAAATTAAGGTTTGTGATTGGCTGGAATTTGCTAGCCTTGTCATGTGTCTATAGCGTGGGTCTGGTTTGACCTGCCGGTCAAAATCAAAGAGCTCATTTGCATGTTTTACTCAGAGGTGATACTTCGCACGTCCAGACTATCTACGCATCTCATTAACACGGCTCCTTTGATGACGTACTGTCAAAGAGTGCTGGTCGCATTTAGATAGCTTGAGATTTGCTGCGCCTGTCGTTACAGTACACCAAGGGATATTCTGGTATTCCACCATGCATGGTACGGAAAAGTGTTGAAAAATATAATGGGTTAAAATAAAGAGTATGTTAATTAGCTTCATTGACATCTGTTTTGTGCTGTCAATATTTAAAGTGTATACTAATAATCATACTCAATATTTTCACTCATGTCAGCGTGGCTTTGGCAGGTCATTATTACTATTCTATTTGTTAAAAATCTAACCTTGTTGAAATATAATTCTGAACTTAGAATTAAACATTTTTTATATATATTTCTTGTACTGTGCCCATTTGTTCTTTTTCAAATATTCATTATTGACACCCAGGTTGGCTCTCTGTGCATTTGCTGTTATTTTTACGTTTGTCAGTCTTTTGTAAGTGGGTGTTTGTGTATTGTTTAATATTTTCTCTTTTTGTTGCGGAGATCGGCAGGCTTGCCACTCGCCTGAAAAGAAACATCTGCGTCATCAAATCACCGGAAATGACAAAGAAGAAAATATCTTTATGATCATAATTGTGTCTATGCAATGTAACACTGTTTCTACATCATACTCATATTTTAATGCACTTGAATGTAGAATCATGTCTAATATATACTGTGCAAACAAATGTGAACTCTTTAAGTACAGTAGTCTTTTCACATTGTGATCAATTTTCAGTGCAATCTGTCTTCACTTCCCAAGGAGGCAAGATGGCTGAGTGGTTAGGACAGCAGACTCTCATGGGGAAGGTTGTTGGGTTTGAATCATATCCCAGTGACCTTGTTTTTATTGGGCAAGAAACTTCACTCCACTTGCTTACTCGATCCAGGGGTCACTTTATTCCTTGTCCATAGCGTCCCCTCCACTCTGTTTCATCAACGCCCTGCTTCTCAATTTTTTGCATAAGACATGTCAAACGCTTCACAGGTTGTGAGGACCAGTCAGCTGTGTGTGAAGGTGTGTGTTTGTAAGTGCCATTATGCTCCATGTGTCAAGACACACAATCACAAAGCGGTTCCTATGGACAATAGCTATCCTCACGTTTCTGTACAGAGTTTTCTCATCCCGTAGAGTTGAGGAACAGAGCGCAATTGATTGATTTCAGTATATTTGCTAGAAATTGGAATCTTCTAGTCTACAGTAGGACTTATATATGTGAACTTCTCACTAGTCTGAGAGCCACCTTCTGGCCCAAGGAGAAGACATTGAAAGGAAAAACTAAGCCTGGAGGACCTGAATATGACAGTTGAGTTCATAAAGAAAGCAGGACTTCAGGCATAGTCAAAGGAATGTGAATGGAAAGAAAAAGTAGTATTAGTATGGCCTATATACATTGCATCATCAAAAACCATGAAAAATCAACAACTCTTGAAACAAGAGGCATATTTAAAAAAGAATGGTTTTATTTTGGAAGGAATGTAAGTGTTGGTAAAATGTAATATTGCTATATTAATTTTTACAGGGTTGTTACACTTTACCACAAACAAAATTCAAGACTTTTAGAAGGCCAAATATGAAAAATTAAAGACCATTTGTTTGCAATGAAAATTCTAAATAATAACTTGATAGCCAACAAAAATAAATGGCATAGGAATAAGTGTTAACCCTTTTTAAATAATCTCAGATATCATTTCTCATAATGCAAAATTACTGCTAACCATTCATTCATAAAGTCATGCTTTAAAATTGAATGAATTTATTTATTTTAGCGAAATAAACTAAGATTTCATTCATATATTATACCAGTATAAAAATACCATTGCTGCTTTCAATTTTTTAAATCATACATTTCACAAACATAACAAAGTATTCACAAAAATTATATGAGCAATGAATGAAAGAAACGTTGTCACTTTAAAAAAGTTTATAAAAGGTAACATTTGATATGTTTCTTTATATAAATGTACACAGTAGTCGCTGTTCGGGAGAAGAGAAAAGCGTGGAATTACCCATACCAGGTAGTTTTGGGGAGCTACCTAAGGGTAGTTTCAGACATGCGCCCAACACCGACATTTTCCCGTTAGGTGGTCCTTTTAAATCCATAACGTTCGAGGGAAGTCTGTCGGATGTGTATGTGAAAGCAAGCACTGTTTTACCTGTCTGCACCATGTATTCTCCATGTGGTAAAAAAAAAATGGTCTCTGACCGTCCGTGTCGGGTGTATGTCTGAAACCACCATTGGTAACTCCAGTAAGTGGGTATTAATTTGGTCACCCAACGTCAACATGTATATATCCCAAACCGTGCAGTGATGCAACATGCAAACATCCAGCATAAATGTAAACAAATATATTATTTAAAATGCTCTTCCTGCCACAGACATACTAGGAATGTACAAGTAATAAAATTAATTCTTAAAAAATTTACTGGGAGTAAGCAATAGAATGTGGATGATTAAAAATGAAAGAAGTTGTCACTTCTGGAATGTTTATCATTATCATTAAAACAAATCGATTTACAGTATAACACGTCACATAATCAAGTCATTAAATTGAGCTGATGAGGCTCATGCACGAAAGGATTAATATTCCACACACGTGTAATCTAAATAAATGTAGATTAAACAAAACAGGACATAAAAATGACAGGATTGATCAATATATTAAAGCTGTAAAATATTTCAAAACCATTTTGCTTTTAAATTTTCAAAAGGTAATAGCAAGTCACCTTTCATTAATCAAACCCAAACAATCCACTCCGTTTACAGGGCAGCATTTTGTTTTATATAAAGTGGTATACATTATATATTATATATCACTCTTATCATTGATAATCCAGTGATATTATATTAATCTCGTCAGGCAATAAAGACCGGATTAATGCTGCTATATTTATTTTGCCAGTCAACTATCCACTATACAAGTCACGTTTGACAAAACTATCAAATGTTTTAGCAGACCTGATTAACAGAATAAAACTTTTTTTATTTTATTCCACTTACTATTCCAGAATAAACCAGGTGTCAGTAGCAGTGCAGCGCCGCAAATGGATCAAGGTCTTGAGCAAAATTCAATACTTCCACCGGGATTCGAACCCGTGACCTCCCAAACCAAAAGGCGAGTGACTTAGCCACTGCACCACCGGCTCCCTAAGACTACTGTATTTAGCCACTTATCCACCATACAATTGAATGGTTGACAAAACGATAGAATTAAAACCTTTTAGCAAGATTTGTTCCCATTCCTATTCTATGAAAACAGGAGGGTGACTGTAGCGATGTTCAAAACTTCCTTTAAAAAATCATCATAATCAAGCAAAACAACAACAAAAATGCTTCAGAGACACAGACAGGCACTGAGGTATTACACATCCACCAAGGGCAACTCCTGAGTGTCGTTAAAATACGATTTTGATTAGAAGAGACAGTTTGGAGGTAGCATGCTAACTAGTATACAATGCTCCAATATTGTTATAGTACAGCCGTCCATTTCAGATACACCCATACCAATGCAGGGAAGGGGAAGATTTCCAAGTGGCATGTCACATAATATAGTGTAATAATTATATACCACTTGGGACTCGGGCCAAACAACCTCCAGGTATATATTACCTAGATGGAATGATGACATTGACAACCGAAATCAGTGGTGAAACCAGCGCCGACAGCAAAAACTAAAATAAATAAAAATTGGCCAATTTTTTTCATAAAAGAAAAAAGTCTTCATTGAAATTATGTTGAAGAACTTTTAAAAAGGTGAAATGAGGTCAGATTAGCTGATTCCATCCCTTGATGAGTTATGACATAATTTGTTAATACATATATTTTCTAACTCAATTGCGACGCATCCTGCAACCCTTGTTGGTTTGGATGTGTTATGTTGTTTTGGGTTTTTTAATATTTGGATAAAGTATAAAAAAAGCTCAGTGTCAAGTGAGTTAATGAATATATTCATCTTAATGTAAAATTCTATTGTTATGCTCGCCATTGTGGTCATGTGATCTTTATCGCCTCATGTATTCAACTCCACTCTGTAATGGAGTATCCGGCTCCTCTCTCGGTGTGGTTCTCTGGTTTGATGCAACACTGCCTGCCGGTGAATTGCGTTTGTTCTGTGCATCAATAGGCGTGTATCCCCGACGCACTAGGTACGAATACACAGGTGGGTCCGTTGGCTTCACATTGGCGCCAGAGGTTGGAGGGTAAGCGGCTTCCGGCGGGTACTGTGGTGGTGGGTAGTTGGGGTGGACCATCGGCACTGGCTGGAATTGGGGTGGGCCGGCCATAACGGGGACAAACTGGCCCCCTGGTTGTGGGTATGCACCGTATGGCATCGCACCCTGCATGGGTGGTGGGTAGTGCTGGGGTTGTCTGCTGCGCGGTTCCGTGTGTCTAGATGAAGCATCATCAGAGTCGGATTGACGTCGTTTCCTGGGTTTTCCTTTCCCTTTGGATTTGTTGTTTCCCTTTGCTCCCCTCCCCCTGCGTGCCTCTCGTCGAGAACTGCCGTTGCTATAATCAGACTCGGTCTCCGTCTCAGATTCACTTTCTCCCTCGGACGACGTCGTCAATCTCTTTCTGACTGAGTTGTTATCACTCGACTCTTCTGTTTCTTCGTCAGACTCCTCCTCTGATGATGATCTTTCTTGCGAACTTTCCCGCGTGGCTTCCTCAAACGAAGGTGGTCTTGGGTCCTTTGGCTTCCATCTTCCTCCGGGCCTCACTCTCGGCGTGATGACCTTTTCCTTGAAGTTGTCTGGATCGTCATCAGTGTACGTTGTGTTTTGAGACGCCATTCGGTCACGACCCCTACCCCGGTCTCTTTCCTCATTCATCAGATTCCTTTGCTGGAATTTCTCATCTGGAGAGAGAACAAAAAGAAAAGGGAAAGAAAAACTGATGTCATTTTTTTTAATTGGAAATTGATGCATTGACGATCTTGGGCGGCCGCTAAAACATTCTATTTGACATTTTCAGTTTCAGTTAATTTTATACAACATTCAATTTTGATTTTTTTAAAGCAATAATAATAGTACTGTGAGGCAAAGTGGTGTAATATTTATGCAGAAGAACATCCTCTATCCCCTCCCTTTTTACTTACAGGATGAGATGTAACAACCGCTCACATTTAATCTTTTTCTCTTCCGTCATTACCTTCCCATTAAAACTTTCGGTTTTAGATTAACCATATTTAATAATAATAATATAAACAACGAGTTAAGTACAAATGTTACTTCTTTTTAAATAATGAAGTTATTAACTTTGAAAAAGTTTTGCTACCTTAAAGTTAAAGAAATCACAAAGAGTCTGAATATAATTGTCACAATTCAATTATTGAAAAAAACATTACTGGTGACACTAACTACAGGAAAAATTTATGTGACTGAAAATCACAGACATGAATCCAATCTTTGGTACGAGGACATGCAGCAAGCATTGGCAGGAATACATAGAATAAGTAAAATGTGATACAAACAAACACCTTTTGCACAAGGTTGAGCAAGCATTGTTAATGTTAGGAATAAGTGAAATGTGATAAAAACCAACAAGAGTCAAAAACATTCCATTTTGACTAAGGTTTAACATTTTTCTTTCCTTCTCATTTCATGTTCGTACCTTTCAATGCCATCAAGTCTTTATGATCAACAGATCCTCACTCCCTCCGAAAGGAATTCTACTGCATTGTATCAAACATATTTTTAAACACCATTGACATTTACCCTTCGCTTCATGGACTGGTATTGTATTTATTGTTTGTTTGTTTGTTATCGGTTCCCTGTATACCGTAATTAAACAGTGTAGGGACCAACTCTGGGTCTGGCTGAGGACAGTGTACAAGGCAGCAGGCATCAAAGTGCAAACCCAGATACAAATGTATCCAGGTCAAGCGCAAGTCTGTGCCCCATTAGTACGCATGGCCTGACACAGAGCTGGAAAATCACTGGATCAAGATTTCTAAGGCAAGCAGGGGATCAGCCCACTGTATTGTATTTATGAGATCTGTTAAACCTGATAATAATTTAATTATTTGAAAAATATTATATTGCTTTATCCGATCCTAGAAATCATTTTCTCGTCAGATTTCAGGCATTTGAGTCGCGCAAGAATTAAGAAATCAAAGATTGCAACAGCCAGAAATGACAGGTTATTCAAGGCAGAGCCCCAAAAACAAAAGGGAAAAAAATTGTAGTTTATAATAGAATTAATAAATGAAGTAATGAGGTTTGAAAATCACCCTTATAAAAGAGGTTTCTTTCTAGTTTTGTTATAAAGCTGTTAAATGTAAGATTAATGTAATAGAAATAAAAAATAGAAGAAATAAAATAATAGGGCAAAAACTTTTTCTTATGAAGCTACTTTCACGACAAGCATCGTCATGCGAATGCATAGTGTTTATTTGATAAGCAAGCAAGTGTGAGAGTGATACATGAATTAAATCAGAGTGCACTTTGTTATATTTGACAGCAATGGGATAGGATATAATTATTAAAAAGCAAAAGTAAATCTGAGAAAATTAGAAGCACAGATACAAAATAAAAAATAAAAATTTAACCATGAGTGAACTGTAAAGGTTGAAATCAATGCTGTTGGGATTTTTTGTTATTTTAACAAAAAATCCATACTTGTATGTGAAAAAAAAACAAATTAATTTTTAAAGTAAAGTGTTGTGGGGGGGGGGAGTCTGGAAAAATTTATGGGTACATCACAACATCAAAAGCAGACAGAAAACAAAGACTCGCCATGATCATAGACAACACTTGACCCATCCTCACTCCTGGCTGGTTGTCGACTCCGTGAATATGTCTCCCCGTAGGACCGTGAATACTGACTGGTGGGTCCTCCCCTTTGGCTGGGGGCGCCCACTGACCACGGGGGCTGCGAGACCTGACTCCTCGTCTCCACAAAGCTGGTATCTGAAAGGTACCACCCTAAAGGTGACTCACTATTCTCGTCTAATTCATGACACTGGACACATTCCCGTTAAAAGATCCCCAATCATCTCATTAAATAAACATAACACAATATATATCACTATCACCACTGGCACCATCACAGCCGTGAGCACCAAAATGCAGTATAGTCAAAAGTCATAAATTCATGTTTTCAGACACATTGGGACGAAATGAAGTTAAACAGTTGTCAGAATCATGAAAATGCAAATACGCTTGACCACCTGCTTCCAAAATATGGGGGTGTGTGGGGGCAAAACACAATAATTATCATGATTATGCCAAATCCAAAGTGGATGCAGTTGAACCAGGATACAATTGGATATAAATTCACAAGACCCAACAACAACTTTCTCTCAATATACTACTGTTTGCTATGTATATATATATATATATAATATAATATAATATATACACACATGCAGTAAATAAGTGTTCAGTATTGATTCATATAATAAGGCACTGAAGCATTGTTAGTTTGTGTCGATAAGACTAATTCTAGCCAGACTGTATCACCCATTAATGTTTGATCTTTTATCTATAACTATAATGCCACGGGCCTCAAACACTGACAGTTGAAGTTAATACCCCTGTGTCACTCAACGTGTCCAGTCCACTAGGCTTTTAATTGGTCTTGGGTTTAGAAGACTAAAATACACAGAAATGCTGACTTGATCACTGTATACATCAGTGCAAGAATCAATTTAAAGATGCTTTCTTTTCCCTTCAAATGTTTTAATGGACTAGGTCCAACCTATGTTGCAGAACTTTAGAAGTTTATCAATCTGCTAGAACGTTAAAATCATCGGGGGCAGCTCTTATCAAAATACATTTTTGTTCGTCTAATTTTAGTACCAGATCTTTAACTTTAAGCCATGCTGCTCCGTGTTTTTGAAATTCCCTTGACTATGAGACAAAAACATGTAGAACTTTCGAGTCCTTTTTTTAAAACTGGCATTTTTCGAAAAGCTTATTTTATAGACTAATAACATTGTCTTCCTGATTCTAGTTTGAGATTATTGATTTGCAATGTAATCAGCTACCAATGTCTCGATATACTGAACCTGAACCGTGTCTATAACTTTTTATCATTGTATTAATGAATGCTGCTGAACACACTTGTGTCCAGTTACAAGAGATATGTAGATAAATTAATCATCATTATTATCATCATTATCATTATTATTACTATTATTATCATTATCATCATCATCGTTATTGTCATTATAAGAACTATTGTCATTATCATTATAATTATTATAATTATTATTACTATTATCATTATTATAATTATTGCTGTTATTATTATCATTAAAACATTATATTATATGAACAAAAATGGGACCAAATCCAGCCATGAATGACATAATATGTGAGAGAACACAGCCTTTCCTTCCCATCATGCACCATACACTGGTCGACTTCAGCATCCCAAGTCTCTATTGGCAAGTCATTTACATATAGTTAATAAGTTAATATGAAGAAGAAAAAAAACCCAGAAAAGTTGCGGAGTAGGCTTTGTAATAGGGAAATAATGAATGCGTAAAACAAAAGAGAACTTTTTTTTCTTTTTTTTTTACGTCATGTGATGTAGAGGAAACAATGTACTTTTCTAAATAATTTTCCATTCATTTTTTAATACTGTACATATACAATGGAGCCCATTTTTATTGAGAACCCGGGTATAAAGAGACACTCTTTCAACCCCCTTTTCCCCATTGATGATCCATTTCATTTTTAGGGTATGATACACAAATGGATTAATCTTTTGGAATGTTTACTTTTGTTTCCGACAAAAGACACTTTACCAATACCACACTTTGGAACAAAAACAAATCATGAGTCTTATAACTAGAGGAAAAAATGCTTTTGCAAGGTTGAGTACAGAAAAATTGGATGCAATAAAGGAATGAGCATGCAATTCTAGTAATGCCATCTGTGACATTCAGTGAAATCAATTTCAATATGGTCGCTTTCATAAAATTATGCACTAAAAAAAATAAAAATCGATTTTAGCTTCACTTTTGTTGTGAATGACATAAGATTATAATTCTCAACCTAATGAAATCAAATCATAAATAGATGACTAAACCTTTAAAAAATAAAAGATACAAAGTTCCCCCTCAGAGACAGACAGTGAGGTATATAACCCCTTGGTCCTAATCTCACGCATAACAACCTCATTGCTCAAGACCAACAACAGTCTTTTCATGTGATAAAGTGATCACCTGCTTGTCTTCTATTCCTAATCATATAATGTACAGCTCTATGTTCAGCCATAAAGGGTATCCATGGCTGCTGCAAACACTATTTCGTTCTTCAGCCTCGCACAAGAGCACTGCTCAGCTTACGCCCCATCAGAGACGGACAAGGCATTGGTCCCTATACAACTAGGCAGTAGGAAAATGTTACCATGCCAGTGAGAAACTGAAAGGGGGGGATAGAACTCACGACAACACGAAATAAATGAATATGGAGCGGGCACTGATAGTGAAATAAATTTTTTTCATCTTAAAAGAGAGGACCAAACCCATGCCTTATCGACAAAAGCAGACGTGATTCGCTACCACTGAGCTATGCCATCACTCCATACTCTTTCATTTAGAAAGAAAGGAGTACTATACTATACTATACCATACCACGACAAACTAACAATAACAGATTTCAGCTTAAACCTATTTGGAGCCAGTTACCAGTTTTCATAGTTGCCAGCTGATGGGTCTCCCACTTCTTGTTCAGTCCCCTGTATCGGACATTGCAGTAGCAAACGACGCTGAGGCAGATGATGAGCACCAGGAGGTAGAAGCCGCCGATCATTCCAACAATGGCTTCCTGTTCAAACTTCTTGAAGTTGAAGAAGTTGGTCTCGGGATGATCGGGATCCCAACCACCTACAATGACAAGGGGTGTTGCAACATAATTATTACCGGGATAAACATTGAATAATAATAATAATAACAAAAATATAAATAATAATAATAATAATAAGTCAAGTCAAAGGCCCCGGACTCCGTGTTGATCGTGACTGGAGATTTTAACGACTGTAAAAACCTGCGTCTGTACGGACTACATCAATTTATAAATTGTAATACCCGAGGCAACTCTAAATTAGACCTATTTTATTGTAATATAAATGCCTCGTATAAATGCTTACTCTGTGCACCCCTTGGGGCCTCGGACCATAACATGCTTCTCTTAATACCAAAATATCGTCCTATATTAAAACGAAAACAATGTGTAACA
>JARDUL010153238.1:0-10550 GCA_030265205.1 Dirona pellucida
CTTCTTCTTCTTCTTCTTCTTCTTCTTCTTCTTCTTCTTCTTCTTCTTCTTCTTCTTCTTCTTCTTCTTCTTACCTCATCACAATGTGACTGCAATGAACTGAATGATGCACACACACACACACACACACACACACACACACACACACACACCTACCCATACTCTCATACAAGCAGTCCTAAAAAAAATCCCCCAAAAAATAACTCAAAACAAACAACAGACCAACAAGCCAAAAAAACAGACAACAACAACGCCCCCACACAAACATGCACATTCCAAACACACACTACCACCCCCCGCCCACCCCCATCCCCTCTTCAACGATATCTCATTGGACTGAAGACGAATGGGGATGGAAAACATCGAGCCGATGACAGACTAGATAAGGATAACGATAAAAGGTCTCGAACGATGACAGATAGAGCGATGAAAGTTTCAAGTAGTGATAACAATATGAAATAAGGGATAGGCTGGTTTGACAGGCGGTACGTTTCACAGATTAACTTTTATCTACATAATAAGTGTTGTACTAACTATTATTATAATCATCATTATTTTTGTATCAGCTACGAAAATTTATATCCGAAAGATCGTTTCAGTTTTATTATCTCGTGACCTTGATTGTCGACTGTGATATTATTATGTTCTTCGTTTTTGACTTCAACGTTAACCCTTTCACTGCCGATGCCAACTAATGTAACATAGGGCTAACGCGTGTATTTTTGTGATTAACTTCCTTAGATTTGATAGCAAGCCATACTTACACTTACACATGTTGAGTAGGTCAAAACCGTTTGCTGGGGTTTTCAATTTCCCTGAGGTCGTTCTATTTTTGTGAGTAAAAAGTACCGTGACAACAACTTTCTAATGGTTAATAATAAGGAATCTCATGATTTTTTCCGGTACTTCCCGAATAGCAAGGTCAAGTTGCTGGGGGAAAATCTTCAAACTATCTTGTCCTATAAAATGTTTGTTGAATATTGGGGCGAAAAATACAACAATGTTAACGTCTGTTCTAAGTCCACTGGCCGGTTTTGATCAGTTGCGCATGTGACTAGCAGGCTAAAAACTTGATAGATAATACGTTTTTAACCTGCTAGTCACATGCGCAATTGACCAAAACCGGTAGTAGACGCCCGACCTTATGGTTTCAGTGATCATTATCACGACAAACTAGCTGTTACAATAAAGCGGCTTGCAGTGTATAGTCTAGACCTAGATTGTTGCTGTAAAATAAAATGAAGAGGGAGCGGGCACTGATGGTCTAGTTGACAGAATTATAGTGGGACAATGTAACAGTGCCAGTGAGATAAAGAACAGAAAAAAAGAAAAAAAGATTTTCGTCGACCGGGGAATCGAACCCATGCCTACCACGGCAACTTCTTCTCGTTGCCGTGAACAGAAAACAAGCCCACAACCTCTGGATTAATACAACTAAAATCCCGACTGAGGTGTTCGTTCTAAGGCCTGCTAGTGAGTCTAACGGTGGCAGCCCCATCACCGACCCTGGGTACTGTGTGCAGAAGCCCCCCGCTTGTTTGAAAAATTCATCTTGATTCATATAATATACAAAATTACAGTCAAGGTTAAGAAAGCGAACACATTTTTATTTTACCCACACCATAATCTCATATCCATCGTCATTCTCATGTTTTCATTTCAGGTTATTCCATGGAAGATTCCACTTTGACTGCCATGCCTCCAGCTGTGACCACGCCCATTCCCGGAAGTAGCAATACCGCAGCTACCGGAAGTCGACGCCTGCGCACTGCCTACACCAACACACAACTTCTAGAATTGGAGAAAGAGTTCCACTTCAACAAATACCTGTGCCGCCCGCGTCGCATAGAGATAGCGGCGTCACTGGATTTAACCGAGAGACAGGTGAAGGTTTGGTTTCAAAACCGGCGGATGAAATTCAAACGACAGTCTCACGGGAACAGGGGTAAATATTCAATGAAGGGCGAGGACAACGACGAGGATAAAGACATGGACGAAAACGGTAATGAAAAGGATGATGACGACGATGATGATGACGGAGAAAGAAACTTCGACAAAGACGATAATGATGATAAAAGTCCAGAAAACGAAAAGCAAAAGGAAATGAAAATTGCGTCCATAATAAAAAAGGAGAGATCGAAATCGTCTGGTAAGAATTCACCTAGTCTGATTACGGACAGTATCGCGAGTGACGATACTAAAGATATATTATCACCACCAGGAAAAGATGGCGACAAGTCGGAAATGGTCGTCAGGAAGTTACTAGACGAGGTGGAAGAAAAACGCATCGGCACTGCAGTGGACAATTTCTTAGAAATGAAAAACCCAAAATTATTCCACGAATCACGAACAACTACTACTACTGCTACTACTACTGTGCGAACTGGCGCAAAGAAACGGAAACAGACATCGTCTCACAACGGCGGGACTGATGTGAAGCGGGAAAGACACTCAAACCCGTCGGGTACGGCTGTCAGCAGAGGGGAGATAATGCTGAACGTAGAAACATCGGGACTCTGTCCCATCTCGACAACGACCAGCCCCCCAAATTCCACCCCAAGCAACGCGTCGTCACATGACTCGGGTCTCTATTCGCCAGAGAGTCTTCACAGTAGCACCAGCCCCACCCCTAACCCATACGTCTTGTCATCATCATCGTCATCATCATCATCATCATCATTATCATCATCACAGCCCGGGGCTGCTACCCTGCCTGTCCACAACACCGAACACGATTTGTTATATACTAGTAAATTATCAAAATCTCGTTTACCGTCCTCCTTGTTATTATCACAACGCAAAAATAATCAAAATCAAAACCAGAACAGTGATTGTCCGGGTTTGTCGAATAATTCTTCTGGTGATGACCATAATGATATCCTCAGAGAGGATCTGTTCACGGACTATTATAAAACTGGATCGCAATCTCAATCCATGGATTTTGATATCCTCAACAACCACCGCAGTGAAAATAAACAGATTTTGTTCAACCAGCAGAATTCTCCCCATCACCCTCAAGCGAAAGACCAACGTCACAGTAAATTATACGACGACTCGCAACCGTCATCTTGTATTTTAAACAACAACAACAACAACAACAGCAACAACAATAATGCCATGGGAGATCTTTGCGATGACCAGCACGATCTGGATAGCATTTACTTCCAAGACTTCTCAAGCGGTCAGTGCAAATGGACATCTTCTGACCATCCACCACCATCATCATCATCGTCAGCCAACGTCCACCCTTCCTTGTCCGAATTTGATGTCGTCGTCTCCTCCTCCTCCTCCTCTTCCACGTCATCATTATCAGCGTTATCCTCTGCATCATCTGTTTCTTCCTCTTCACAATTGATATCATCTACTCTCACGTCACCTCCTGCCGTTGCGCATGCGCATGCACATGCACAGGTGACTTCTAACGGAGCCCACTCCGACCAATATCCCAATCCCATCGACTCTACCTACCCCGCCACCAAATATTACAACTACCGACCCCAACACAGCAGCGACGCCGGCGGTAACCTGGTTCAAAACCCAAACCACCAACACTACTCCCCCGGAAGTTTAGGTTTATTGCCGGCGCACGACATGACGTCATCACCATCGCCCTATTACGTCACCAACGATCAGGTATACGGCCAATACGATTACTACTCCTACCCTTCCTCTTACACACATCATCAAACCGCTCCCAGTGGCTACACACCACAGGCGTACAATACCAATTCGCCGTTCAATGATCAGAAATGTTATTTCTCCCCCCATTCAATGACGGCTGTCAAATCCAACCCTAGCCACACTTCAAACTGTCACGACAAATCTCCCTCCAACAACCAACCGCCGTCCTCTCGGTCCATTCACCCGTCAAAGTTTGCCTCTTACAAGACGGGAACCAAAGGAGGTCTCAATACTACTACTACTACAACTACTACTACTCCTTCTACTAACGCTACTAATTACAATAGTAGTAACGGCAAATCGCCGTACCTATTCGAACAGCATCAACAACAACAACAACAACAACAGCACCTACATCAACTGTACTACAATATTTCACATCAACAACAACAACAACAACAACAACACCAAACGTCCTCAAACCCTGCCTCATTCTACGATCTATTCCCTCACCAAACTCCCCCTCCTCAACACCAACATCAACAACACCACCACCACCAACAACAACAACAGCAACAACTACACCCACACGTGCAAAACCAGACAGCAGCAGCAACAGCAGCAGTCGTGCCCTGTGACAGTTTCCGTTTCAGCCACGACAATAGCCAATCGGTAGCGATGATGAAAAACGAGGATTTAAACACCTCCAGTGAATACCCAACACACACGCTAACGGCACCCACTAACCCGTGCCCGCTCTCCAGTTGTTCAACTAGACACGACTTCTTTCACCCACCTCCCGTTGATAGTCAGAGTCATAACAACTCTAAATTGAAAACCAGACACGCACAAAAGACGGGTCATGTCTGGGCCCAACAAACACCACCGTCGTCTGACAGGGGAACGCGACAACTCGAACATCAGCAACAACAGAAACAGCAACAACAGCAACAACAGCAGCAGCAGCAGCACAGCACCGTCACTCACAACCTCGACGTTGTCGTGTCGTCTTCAACTCCCGGCTCTCAATCCCGGGGCCGAAACAATGACAACCCCGTCTCACCCTCCGCCCCTGACGGTAGCAGCAACAACAGCAGCAACGCGTTGACGAGCCGTCCCACCTCCACAGCAAGCTGCCGGGCCAAGGCGCCTATTGACTCCTCGTCCACCGCCACCGCCGCCTTTTCAGACCCTGTCATTCCGTTTTTTCACGTGTCGTCCCACCCGTCGATACAATGTAAGGACAATTGTATAGAAACATTTGACATGGCATTTAGTAGAAGATCTACCTCAGGAGGTTCTTCCTCCTCAACTTCGTCGTCGTCGTCATCGTCGTTGCCGTCATCGGGCTTGATGTCATCGACCCCGTCGTCGGAAAATTTCAATAATAATGATAATAATAATGATAATAATAACAGTACCAATATCAATAACAAAACAACCAACGGGTATTGCCTCTGGAAGACGTTGACCTCAGATTCATGTTGCGTCAGCGCTTCTGAAAATCCAACACCGTCTCTTTATTCTAGCGAACTTTCCGGTCTTGAGAGCATGATGACACACGCCAGTGGCGACGCTACCGGGGTGTATGGTGATATTTACGACACAAACTCTACCCCGACAATTGTTGGAGGAGTAGGTAGCAAGCTCTCTTTAGATGACCGTGATCAGAAGATTAACGGTAGCAGTAGTAGTGGTGGTAACGACAAAAACAAAAGTAATAGGATCAATAGCGCGAATGTAAATAGTAATAACAGCGTGCAAAACAACAATAACAATAGTGCTACCAGTATATACGGACAATACGACTTCAACAATAGTAAACCCAGAGTAGCAGGATTTCCCCATGCTAATAATAGTAACAACGGCAGTAGCGGAACCACTATGCCGGCTGGCGGGGCTTTCCCCCACCAAGTTATCTGTAACCAGCCAGTTGGGGGATATGATGATTTCAACGGGATGGATTACGCCACGTCCTATGGCCGTTATCATGGAAACATGACGTCACCAAGCTGGGGATACTCCGATGGGGGCTACTTAGGCTACGCTAACTTCCCTTCAGAGCCGCACGGACAGAGGCCGGAGTTCCGGGTATAGATGGATGTAAGGAACGGATACAAAGAAAGACTATTACACATCTACTAATGCGTTACAATGTGAAACTTGTTTCTGAGCATTTCATTGTGATTTTGGAATGCAATCTCAAAAAAACAAAAATCACGGAACAGAATATGTTAAATTCAATCAAGGGAGAGATAGATAGATAGATAGAGAGAGAGAGAGGGAGGGAGGGAGGAAGGGAGGGAGGGAGGGAGGGAGAGAGAGAGAGAGAGAGAGAGAGAGAGCGAGAGCGAGAGAGAGAGAGAGAGAGAGAGAGAGAGAGAGAGAGAGAGAGAGAGAGAGAGAGAGAGAGAGAAGGATGTTAATAACATAATATATTTATTATTCATACTCTTTCTATTAATTTATTTGGTCATTTGTGTATCTGTTTAGTATTGAGATTTGTTTTTCTTTCCCACATTTATATTTGTTTCTTCACATCTATAATATATAATACTCAATATCGAATAATGTTATATTCTTATTCTTATTTTCTTTTCCGTTGTAAGAAAAGATACTAGTAGATACAGCTTATTCTTATTGCAAAAAAGAATATACAATTGCCCATGCTTTTGGTTCTTAATGATTTGTTTACAAAAAATAAGAAAAAAACCCCCATCAAGAAACAAAAAACCCAAAACAAAATAAAACAAAACAAAACCAAACAAACATACAACCCCCCCCCCCCCTTACCCCCCTTAAAAAAAAATCCCAAACAAAAAAAATAAACAATAACCCCCCCCCCCAAAAAAAAAACAAAAAAAATATAAAAACCCCCCCCCCCCCCCCCGCAAAAAAGAACAAAAAAGAACAAAAACAAAAAACCACAAAAAATAATAATAATAAAATAATAAAAAACCCAAATAAACAAAACAAATCATCAGCAAACCAAAAACAAATATCTGAAGAGCAAAGACCTAAAATGCTAGTAGGTAGGTTTGCTTCATTAATTTATGATTTCGGTCGTTTCCGAAATAGACGATAAAGACAAAGTGCCCTTGTGGAAAAAATAATGCATCTATTCATCTATTTATTCTTATTGTTTGTTTATCAAGAGCAGCAACTAAAAATACCCTCCCCCCCCTCCCACACAACAATACCCACCACCACAAAAAAATAATCCCAAAAGACAAAACCAACCACCCCCCCCCCCCCAAAAAAAAAACGGGGGGAAAAAATCAAAACCAAAAACAACCCCCACCAAAAAAACCCCAAATAAACAACAAAAACAAAAACAAAAACAAAACAACAACAACAAAATAAGAACACACGACAAAAAAACCCAAATTAACTGACAAAAACAATAAATCAAAAG
This sequence comes from Dirona pellucida, assembly GCA_030265205.1. Taxonomy (NCBI): domain Eukaryota; kingdom Metazoa; phylum Mollusca; class Gastropoda; order Nudibranchia; family Dironidae; genus Dirona; species Dirona pellucida. The sequence goes on from JARDUL010153238.1 coordinate 7,037, forward strand.
CCACCATCACCAACCAAACAATTGCCCCCCGCCCACCACCCGCCCCACGACAAATACATACACGACAAGTACATCATTACGACATATAGTAGGCCTATATATAGGTAATAGAATGGAATAAAGAGACGCCAACGACTGTCCCTGGAGTTCCTGGAGTTGGATACTCCGGCCCTGGAATTTCTTCGTTCGCCGCTTATTTCCATTTTGGCCTCCGTTGAGAATTGAGAATTATCGCTAATAATACTGTATTAATCTTGTTTATTATTAGTGTGTTTTTTAAGATTACGCTTATAGCAATATTATGTACAGCTTAAAATTCATTGTTGTGACAAATCTGTTTTCACCTTATAAAACAACGCCCCTCCCCAATACAAGACAGCCAACCAGTCTATCCCCGAGACAGATTTAGTCCATTGAGAATTCGTGTATTTTTAGTAAGGTTATTTAGAGAAAAAAACAAAAATATAATAGAAGACGTCCGTTTTGGTTGGAGGACAAGAATACATATCACGTCATGTATTCATTTTAATGCACTAAAATTTTTAGGTCAACTTGTTTGAATGAAGACAACCATAATTTTTCTAAGATTAGCCAACAAACTCACATGATCCATGTAAATGAACATGAAAGCAGTAAATAGATGAACACAACGAGCATCACCAAATAATAACAACGATTAACTATATAAATATATACGTCTACCTAATACTGGTTCAATATTTATTGTTATATCGCCCTCTACATTGTGATCTAAGTATGGTGGATGTATCATTCTACAGAACGTCAGGTTGTATAATATATTTGTTACATTAAAATCAGCACTGATGAAGATTTCATTGTTTGGTTTCTTTTCCGCTTCATTAAAGAAAACAAGATCAACCGAAGTAAATACAAAAATATATTTCTTAAAATTCCCCTGTATTCATTACAGGGGGGGGGGGGGGGGTGGATTTGCCTTTAGGGTCCATTCCGAGTGTAGACCTGAATAACCCCGGCATCAGTGCAGCACCGCAAAAGTGGGAAACACTTGTGAGAAATCATGTGCGTCCACCGGGGTTCGAAGCCACGAGTGACTTAACCACTGCGCCGTCGGCTCCCCTGGCAGTATTGTGTTATAAAAAAGATACTCAAATAACTCTCTAGTGCTAGAGAAATGTACCAGAGGCAATATTCATAAGCGCTTGCTACTTGATGTACGAGTTGTGGGTTCTGTTACGATCATGATGTCATCAGTGACAAAATAGATGAACGATTTAAAACAACGAGTAAACCCAAACCACAACAATGATTAATTATAGAAATTTATGTGACCACCTAATAATATTATAGTAATTCAATGATTGTTACATCGTCCTCGACACGGTGTTTAGGGCATGAATCATGTGCTGCCCCTCCTCCCCCCCCCCCCCCCCAAAAAAAATCCCGAGGCTCGGTGACTGAGAGGTTACGACATTGCACTAACCACGCCCAAGACGGGGGCTCGAATCTAGATTCCTGCGTTGTGTTTTATAACAATAACAACTGACTCCTTTTGCCAGCATTGTGGCTTGGGTTGTTTCGGTCATTTTTCGAAATTTACACCAAAGACAAAGGACCCATTTTTGGTCAAAATAAAGGCAGATTTATCATTTACTAAGATAGATACCTAAATTCGTTGGCAGCATTGCAGATAGATAGATTGTCGAAAATAAGCACTCCCATCATAAATTATGATGAATTCTATACCGACGGGTTAGTGTTGTTGACACTTACCAGTCTTGTTGGCGTTGGGCCAGTAGCCGAGATCACACGCCCTGCAGTCGGTGTTGTTCTCTATCAGGATCTGGTTGTCCAGGCAGGTGGTGCAGATCCAACAACAGGTAACGCCTTTTACTTTCTGTTTGGTGATGTGGCGGGATGCGGGGTACGGGTGGTAGCGGTGTTTGGGATGGGGGTGGGGGGGTTAACATAGTATGACTATTTTATAATATACGATGTAAGCTGCTGTAACATGAATGTCTATTTCATGCGCTGTAAAACAACAAAATACGCACAAAAAAAGGAATGAATAAACAATTAACTTTGAAGCTATACGTACCATTTCCGGTTGTTTTTTCATACCTTCTATTTGGATTTTTAGCTTCTGGCAACCTTCATTCCATACAAGAAATGAAGTGGCTGAATCCTTATTTAGGATACATAATGTTGCAAATGTTGATAATGATATAGGCAGGGTGCCGGTGGTTCGAATGACATACATTCACTGGGTTCCAAAAGGTGCACCATTCTACCTATTAATTAAATGAAAACGACTACAGTTTGTTTGGATTAAAAATACCAACTAATTCAACTGTATCTTGTTTCTTTTGTTTATCGAGTCCCCTTTATACCAGAATAATCAGTGTAGGGGCCAGCCATATTAGTGTTGGCCAGATACTCAGTGAACGTTGATCATCTCATCTACTTCCTTCTCGTCATTATAGTTAAAAGCAAGGCTATCTTCCACTTGATCTGACGGCAATGCTCGAAGGACAGACAATCTCGTTCCTAATTCAATATGATTAGATCCCTTTCATTAATCTAATTTCTGACTTCACGAGCACCGTGCCCGCACAAGATGGAGCGTGCATCCATTGATCCAGTCGCGTGGTCACGTGAGATGGAAGATGTGGGGAATCCATAGCTGTGGACAAATCCTTGTGGACTATAAGTCAGTCAAGGGGTTGGCCAAACCTCTTACATTCCACTGATCAAGCTTTTGATTAAGTTATCTATTTCGGAGGGAATGAGGTCTGCCGCAGAGTCAAGCTCAACAGGGTCTTCTTTCCCGCTGATTTCACCAAGCCCGTTCCCTTGGCTGTGGTTTCGCCGGATGGTAGATAGGGACAGCGGGGGAATCTCGTTAATCCATTCATGCGCGTCACGAACAGGACACACAGCTCTTAGTCTGAGACTATCTGTTTAAACTTGCGTAACTTTCTGGGTTTTTATGCTTTCTCTGTTTATTGGCTGACGAAGGGAGAGCCAAAATATTTTTTAAAAGATTTTGTCATGTCGCTATATCATTGAAGCTATACCATTATCTATAAGTCTATAACTTCACCTTGGCTTGCCCCCAGGTACACGGCTCGCTGCAGACTGACCGACCGGGATACTTCTGCGGTTGGTGGACAGGACGGCCATTCAACTGGAGACTTCCGGTCATCCAGTGTCCAATGGTCACGTAGTCATAGGAGATGTTGCCGTCCACTGCGATAATCTTCTGGTAGTTTAGGATCTCGTATCTGGATGGAATAAATCAATACAACGTGTAAGACAGGTTAAACTCGAGCCGAACAGGCGTATTAAGTGTTGGGTGTTCCGTTGGTTTCCCGGGGCAAATGTGTTACTGTAAAGCGCTTAGAACATGGTGATGATCACGATTATGCGCCATTAAATGTACATTATTATCACCATCATACTCATCATCATCATCATCATCATCATCATCATCATCATCATCATCATCATCATCATCATCATCATCATCATCATC
>JARDUL010153349.1:0-10548 GCA_030265205.1 Dirona pellucida
TTCACTGACACCATAGCCGTTGCTTGTCAACACCAACAGTCGAGTCGTGCTCACTGCTCGGCCACCGACGTCCCCATAATAAACAAACAAACATGTAATACTGATGTAACAAACAAGGTGCAATATATTTAAACTATGGCCTGGTTACATCTATATAACGCTTAGCCATAGCGGTGCTCGTAGATTCAAAGGGCATTATACTTTTGTGGATGAAAGCACGCCATTCAATATGATCTGAATCGGGCCAAACGCTTCAAGTAACGCCTTTGGATGTCGTCCTTAAAGCGTGTCTGTCGTCATGCTTGGGGGCGCTTTCCATTCTTTTTCATTCTGAGGTTCTCTAAAGAATGGCACTTTTGGCAGTCGATGATCTGACACGCATCGAATGCGTCCTACCAAAAAAATGTGAGGCAGTGTTGTAATGAGGGTGGCTAACCTATCATGCCTCTGAGCATAGTTTTTCCGAGTTTGTTGTCCCGTCTTGTCATACGTTGATTTTGATCACTTACGAAGCGTGATATTGGCTTTTATCATGACGCTGGTATAATGATATTGACCATGGCCCACAGGAATTATATACAGGATGTCCGAAAATTTCCATTACAACTTTGATGCGAATGAACAATGCATGATGCATCGTGGCAAGAATTGACTCTCCTGGTTGACGGAATGGTGATGCATCGTGACAAGGACTGACTATCCTGGCTGACGGAACGGTGATGCATCGTGACAAGGACTGACTCTCCTGGCTGACGGAACGGTGATGCATCGTGACAAGGACTGACTATCCTGGTTGACGAAACGGTGATGCATCGTGACAAGGACTGACTATCCTGATTGACGAAACGGTGATGCATCGTGACAAGGACTGACTATCCTGGTTGACGGAACGGTGATGCATCGTGACAAGGACTGACTATCCTGATTGACGAAACGGTGATGCATCGTGACAAGGACTGACTATCCTGGTTGACGGAACGGTGATGCATCGTGACAAGGACTGACTATCCTGGCTGATGGAACAGTGATGCATTGTGACAAATATTGACTCTCCTGGTTGACGGAGCGGTGATGCATCGTGACAAGAATTGACTCTCCTGGCTGACGAAACGATTATGCATTGTGACAAGAATTGACTCTCCTGGCTGACGAAACGATTATGCATTGTGACAAGGATTGACTCTCCTGGTTGACGAACCGGTGATGCATCGCGACAAGGATTGAATAGAACAACGATGCATCGCAACAAGGATTGAATAGAACGACGATGCATCGCAACAAGTATTGAATAGAACAATGATGCATCGCGACAAGAATTGAATAGAACAATGATGCATCGAGACAAGAATTGAATAGAACAGTGATGCATCGCGACAAGGATTGAATAGAACAATGATGCATCGCGACAAGAATTGACTCCCAGAGCAAGGTCTTTTGGGAAGGAAAAAAAAGATTGCCGAAAGAGGGATCGAACCCATGCCTGCAGCGACAATACCGTAATGCCGACAACAGCAGAGCGAACCGTTACTAACTGAGCAATGCCGCCACCACAGTATTCTGTTTACCACAGTGCCTGCTCCTTGTTCATTTGATTGAATGATAGTGATATGGGAAGTTGAAAATACCTTGAAAAAGATAAAAGATGGAAAAGCCCAAGGTGAAGATGGCATCACGACTGAAATGCTAAGAGTACTTGATACGTTTACAATTTTGAAACTAACAGATCTTTTCAGTAACATCTATGAGTCCGGTCACATACCAGAATAACTTGTCAAATCTGTGTATATAACATTGCCCATGTTCAGACTTTAGAACGATCAGCCTAATGCCACAAGTGACCAAACTGTTATTGAAAACTATACTTGAACGCATAAAGAACAAAATCAACACCGAGGTTGGAGAAGAACAGTTTAGAGCAAGAAACGGTACGAGAGAGTCGATTTTATGTAAAAACAACGCTACACAAAAATACCTGGCCACACAGAAATAAATTTACGTCTGCTTTATAGACTATGCTAAAGCATTCGACTGTGTCCACCATATAGGACTAATAACCAATCTTTATTGGCATCAGAAGGCAGCATTACAAATTCAAGGAGAGGTGTCGCCATACTTGTATATTAAAACAGGAGTCCGCCAAGGATGTGTCCTATCCCCATATCTATTCAATTTATACACCGAATTTATTTTCCGTGAAAGTGAACACCTCTCTGGCATCAAAATTAATGGCCAAAACATCAATAATCTTCGACATGCTGATGATACCGTATTATTAACAGAAAATGAAGCTGACCTGCAAAATATTGTCTCTACAGTAAAAGCAAACAGTGAAATGGTTGGTCTGAAAATGAATGCAAACAAACCCAAAGTGATGGTGATGACAAGAAAGACTGTGAACCCTGTCAACGCTTCAATAGATGGAAATTGTTTGGAACAAGTGAATTCGTTCAAATATCTTGGCCAAAATTTAAGAACAGATGGTAGTAATGAGACAGAGGTACGGACACGAATAGAAATAACAAAATCAAAGTTTGGGGAACTAAAAGCGACCTTAATATCACAAGTAATACAAGTCACAACAAGAATAAGGATCCTTAAATGCTACGTACACTATGTACTCCTGTATGGCTCTGAGACCTGGACATTGAATAAGATATTAGAGAAGAAGATAGTGGCATTTGAGATGTGGACATTCCGCCGTCTTGTAAGAATAAGGTGGAAGGAAAAGAAGACGAACATAGAAGTCTGCAACATTTTGAGCATTCAACTAAACGTATTGAAAACAATTAAAACAAGAAAACTGAAATATTTTGGGCATTTAAAACGTCACCAATCGATTTGTAAAAACATTCTGGAGGGAAAGGTGGCAGGAAAACGGCCAAGGGGGCACCCACCACGAACTTGGACAGACGACATCAAAGATTGGACAGGACTTTGAATGGAAGAACACAAGAGTGTCAGACAGGACGGATTGGCGGACCATTTCAAGACCTCTTCAGAGATGACACCAATGAAGATGATGAAATCATTATCATTCGACTTAAATTCAAAACATACTTGAGACAGGGAAAAAATTGGTTTGCACAGCGTGTGCAGCCAACTTGTAAAAAGGTTCAATATTTGTGTGAAACAAATACAAAGAAATAAAGGGAATCAGTTTGGACCTTAACATTAACATTTGTTTGGAAGACCTGTGAATTCAACGAAAGCATACTATATCACATTTGCTATTCTTTGTCTAATGTGAATACACCATAACAACAGGGCACAGTGGGCTGATCCCCTGCTTGCCTTCAAAATCTAGATCCATAGAGTGCTGATAATGATATGCAAATTTATGCAAATGAGTCACACAACCAGGACACCCATTTTGAATACGTAATGAAAGCCATAACTTTCCCAAACTAAGTTTCTTGTTCCAATGACCTGGTACTCCTTTCAGTGAGCTGAGTCCCACAGCTATTTGCAAGCCTGTGTATGACCTATGTGGGTCCAGTACTGCTTTTTAAATACTACCACTGGCACCCAGCACAGAATTTGCGTAGTTGTTGGTTTCCATTACTAGGGACGAGATAATACATCAGCCCAATACTGTGTCTGTGGTAGAGAAAGGGTTAAAGCGCAAACTTCTACCTCTTTAAAATCATTATTTGTGAATTTACCTCAAAGAAACATTTCTTTGAAGCAATATGACCTTCATCACAGATCAACTGCAAAAGTAAACAAGCATCCAAACAAACAACAACAATTCACAGAGAAACTTCTCAAACTTCACACATTTTTTTTTGGACAGCAATGATGAATTAACTATGACACATGAAATAAATCATACAGATTAATATCTCACATTTTATTTCTTTACTTTTTCTCTCATCAGAGCTGCCAAGTGGGGGAATGAAAAACATGAGGGTGAACAATGAGAAATGGTTCTTCAAATTTCAAACGAAAGTACTACATACATTCTTAGTGTTTTGATTGTTCAGACCTGCTGCACTTCAGATTATCAGTTTCAGTAATTTCTGCCTTAAATTCAATAATTTGACTAGATGTATGTGCACCCAGACGTTACATATAAAGTCAAGGATAACGAAAAAACAAAAGATGAGAGCAGGATGTAGGAAAAAGCTACAAGTCATAAAAGATGAACTAAGATTCACAAATTGTTATATAATATATATCAATATCACAAACAACTGCTTCTGCCATGTAACCACTAACACTACATAATACCATGTTCACTAAAACTATATTAAACAAAACTTCTCTTAAATCAACAATAAATGTATGTTTGATGAAACAAATTACAACACATGAATTATCTGAAATGTTTGTAAAAATGTGGAACAGTCAGTGTATGGATGACAACGGAAAAAAGTTTCATGACTGTCATGCAAAACAAATAATACTTGGCAGCTCTGTCTCAGACAATAACAGACTACACCCCCCCCCCCCAAAACAAACCTAAAAAGATGTAACACAGATCCATGAATTCATTACCTTACCTTACACAAACATTTACGTACATATCAAACCTCCCACTGCACATAAAAATCACTTTAAATATACCTTCAAGCAACCTTTGACAACCACTCATGAACAAATTCCATTTCGGGATTATTAGAATTTCTGTCTGAGCCAAGAGCACTGCACTCTCCAAATTCCACACGGTTCGATTTGACATCCCCAAAAGCAAAGCCCCTGTCTCGTGATCCAAGGAAGGCATTGTTATTGGCAGTGTCTCCAACTCCTTGAAGGGCAGCAGCCTTTGTGATGCGCAGGGTGTTTCTGTGTAAAAAAAAAAGAAAGAGTTCAAACATATTCCATCATAACTTTTATCTTTTATCAGAAATATAAAATATTGATCTCAATTTTATTTCATTTGTTTTCTAAACGCCGTCATATCATCATATTGCAAAGCAGTGGAAGGGACAGCTTCATTCCAAGCATCAAACAATGCAAAGATAACAAGGGACCCACATGCAAACACATACATCCTGATTACTATCCAATCATCACTTGAAAATATGTATGTGTCAAATCAGTAATGGAATTCAAGACAAGCAGCAGCATATCAATCTTCTGTCTGAGTCAAATCAAAACAACATTATTTGTTGTGAGCCACACATTGCTCAGTGCTGATCGGATGACTAAACACAAATTTCCTGAAACAAACTGATGCAAGCTGTCCCAAACATGTTGGAATGATCATTTTTAAGTGCAACGATAAAATTATATTATAATAGAGGCCTTCCAGAATTTAAATATAAACTTACATTTCCTTTTCCAGTTGACTTTTGATGACTTTAGCCCCCTTGGACAGGGTTAAGTCTTGTTTGTTGCACAAGACCAACACAGGAACAGAATTGGAGGTGATAGTCTTGTCAATCAGCAAGTTGTACAAGTATCTGTTAATACAGGGAAGACATTTTAATAAGTGATACATTGACAAGCAACAGGAAAGAAAGATTTGTAAAAATCAATATTTCATAGAAGACAACAGTTTAAATATATCTGATTAGGTTTTTCAAAAAACTGATATCGACGTGAGTCGTTCTGAAATTAATAAGGGGTGTATTTCTTCTTTTATCATAAAAAAATAATAAAAATAAAGGCAAAAATCTTTGTAACAATGCTTGCCCCATAATCATTCATTCAGCTGAAAATAATATGAGCCTGTTTGATCTATACTTCAGAGAGAAGTCTTAGAACAGCTGAAGCATCAATATTAGTTTACTCTTAATATTCTAAAAATAAAAACAAAATGGTTGCAGGTATTGTCATAAACAATACATGAAGAAATCATATAAAAATACTAAAAAGTGATAATTACTCTGCCACTTCTTTCAGCTCTTTCTGTAATGTGCCGCTGTCCACAACAAATACAATGGCCCTGAAAATGAAATTCAAAAACAAAATAAATCATCTTGAAATTTCAATAAATGAAACAAAAGTTATCGCAAATTGGTCTTTAATAACAAGAGAAATAGACAAATGAAATTAATACTACTTAACTGACTTTGTCCATTCGACTGCTCTGAGACACCCACATTTCTATGCATGCCATTAGACCTTTGAGGCTGGAACAATCGATACATCATTTTCTAAAACTCTGTTTCTGTCAATTTAATGTCAATTTAATTATTCTACATCCACTCACAAATTTCCTTTTTAACAGAGGCTCATCTTCTTTGCTTTCTTTGATAAATATAACATGCAATATTTTTCTTCATTCGTCTGTGTATGACAAACAAAAACGTTAACACACTCTTTTCTCAAGGGCATGAATCAAATATGGATGGAATCACTTTTACAAGACTTGTATTTGTATATATCTCTCTACATTGACCAGGATTATTGCAGACTCCAGAACTACATCTTATTTCATCCATCATCATCAATCATTCCAACCCCAATGATTTTCTAGTATCCATATAATTAACAACACAACAGAATTAAAAAAATTCATCATATTCAATACAAATATTAATGTCCCCAAAACAAAAAAAAGAGGACATTATATTCAGTATCATCGTCATTCCCAGAGCAACTAGAATTCACTCCAGCTATCTATATTCAAGACAACATCAAACTTGTGTTCATCATCAAAATGCTTCTAAAGTTAGCATGGAGTTAATTTTGAACGAAATGAAACACCATGATAGGTGAAAACGAAAATGATTGGTAAGAAATAAAAGATTTTGAATGTCATCTATGAAATGCACCTTGCAAGACCCTTGTGCTTTTCAATCAATTGCCCCCGGATTCTTTCATGGCCTGGAAGATCCAAAATTTCAATTTTTTTCTGTAAATAAAGGAAAAAGTCAAAGAAAAATATATATTATTACTGTAAGAAAAGAATACAATCAAGCTTTCTTTTTATTCACATTATAATAAAAAATCTTGCCTTTTAGTAGTAACACAGAGCATGAAAAAAAAAGTAATTGTGTCTTTTATAAACATACCATCAAGGGTTGCGTTCAGATCTACTATCACTTTGATCATCCTCATTATCAAGATCAACATCACTTTGAATTAAATCCCCTTCATCAACTAAGCTATCAATTCATCCAAATCTAACAACATCCGAAGGTGGTTGAAAGCCATGGCTTTCTAAAAACATAAATTATCAAATTTTGATTCAGGGGAAAAGTAAACAACAATATAATCTTTGTCGCTTCAATCAAGTGACCCAACATGTGCGGACACGACAGAAGAAATTTTCATGCATATGATGCATGCAATTAAAGCTTGTGTCCTTATTTTTAGTTTTCGAAACACACATGATTCAGTTTTTATGCGATTCCTCTTCATACACCATCAAATCCTTTAAAAACAAAAATCCAATCCTATGTTCCTTTCAGACTCCCAAGCCTATTCCAAAGCATTTGCACATAAACCTCACAACAACTGCAATCAGCAGAAGCAATCCATTGGCTTATATTATCAACTTACATTTTTATCTGCAACAATGTAACTTCCAGAGTTTGGTGCTATGGACGTGTAGGATTGTTTGAATGACTTGTAGACAAGCTAGGAGAGAATTTAACAATATTCATTAATACACTTTATTTGCATCATATGGCAGATCTATTACACAAACAAACTTCTTTCGAGTTACAATAGAATCCCTATGATACTAAATAAAGATTAAATGAAGAAAACTAAAACTTGAAAAAGTGTCAATGGTCTGTTATAGGGTGTGGAAATTTTATGGGATGAGCAAAAACATGATTATCATATATTATATATGTAAAACTATAAAAACTACTTTTGCTGACTGACCTGAGAAAAGAGAAGTGTTTTTCCAGAGTCACACATGCCTAAAAGTAAAACATCCTGTAGTTTGCTTTTTCGGGAGATTCTAAAAATGATAAAGACTGAGGAGGAAATAAAATATTATAAATATAAATAAAGTGCGTTCAAGTTCAATCATATTATTAGCAAACAGAAAATATAAAAGTGGGACTACATTTTTAATTAAATGCGAGTCAAAGTGGAACAAACAAAATTTGAACCTAAAAGAAGCCTTTAATAGCTGAGACTGTGTGTTGCGCGTTGAGCAATAATGGAGGAACGGTACTAATTACAATATTGTATCACCAATGCACCATCAGCAGCAAGAGAAAGTTGATCTAAGAACAGAGAAATTTAAATGAATATATATAAAAGAGTATATTTGGATATTTCTAAAACGATTGAAACATCCCAAGTGTCAGCCGCAGTGCAGCACCCCAGTGTAGGCAATATGATTTAATTTTCTTGCCCAAGGAAAAAACACAATGCTGAAAGCCAGACTCTTAACTCCCCATCATGGGCGTGGTTAGTGTTGCTGTGCTGGGTTTTTATTATTTTGATTTAAAAAATAATAAGAAATAAAAATATATTCATCAACAAAAAAGCAAAAGTAACATTTAAAAAATAAATATTATACCTAAAAAAAGAGAGAATAGTAAGTAGAGATCTAGTGCTGTGGCATGGAAAAATAATAATAATAATAATTTTTATACATTATAGCGTTTTTATTCACAATCATCACCATGCTCTAAGTCTAAGCACATTTGTTCTGGGAAAGCAACAGAACACTCAACACTTAATACCCTAACTGACTACAATTACAAGTGGCCTATTATTATACTATTATTGTTAGGCTCAAATATTTTGGACAAGGACACTGCTATAGGAGGGCAAAGTATTTTACCCAAGGACACAAGTGCCGGTGAACCAATACATTTTATCATGCATAAAATATATTGTCCATTCACTAGCCACTTGACAACACCAACCATCAAAGAGTTCACTGTTCAGCCACCGACGCCCAAGAAATAAAGGCTGTGTGTCATTTAGGGTGTTAATTTCCTACGAATATGAAATGTGGGGATCACAGTTTTCGTATCCCATTACTGGCAACGTTTATTGTGGTTTGGCTACAATTTAGTTGTGTTTGGTTCTGTCTTCATCAACATAGTAGTTTGGCTACATTAGTTGTATTTGGTTACCACTAACGTGGTTTGGCTACATGTGTTGTGTTTGGCTCCGTCCTGTATGGTTTGGTTCTCGTTTGTTACGTTTGGCCACTTTGTCACACCTGTCTGGCCACTGTTGGCGTTGCCAGTGATGCACAACTGGATCGTCAGTCTGAATGAAATCTTGAGAAGTGAAACATGTAAACCTAACCTCAACCGTTATCTTTCCATGTTTTCTCGTGACACCCCATGCCGAGCACAATGTTTTTATAACTTAAAACAATTTAAAACGTAAAAAACCTGTGGTGCATTTATTCCGCTAGTCTACTAGATACTAGATGATACTAGATGATAGATGTAAATCACTACAAAAATCTGTGATAATATTTGTCTAAACTATTGTGTCTGAATTGAGGTAGACATAGGGCATTTTTCGTCAATCTGAATCTGGCAGTGAGTGAGTGTAGTTTAATTTGATAAAAGTTGAAGTTTAGTATTAGTAGTATTAATTGATTAATTGAGTGATTGTTGTTGTGTGGCTGTGACGCACTCTCCTCATCAGTCCTCAGTGACGACAGTGAGAGACTTCAATACTCAAAGACAAAGAGGTGTGACACATTATAAAGTGAATGCAATACAGTATAGTTTACATGTTCACAAGTATTTGATCATTCAATCCTGAGAAATACATAAAAATAAACATAAAAAGCGTTAATTTTATCATTGCTAGGGGGTCTACATTATGATTCTACATGCCTCAAACTCGTAACATCTGGTTGGTTGTCGCATATTCTAGAAATTGGACCTACTTCGACTGTCCTTCATTATATCATAAGAACATTATAATTATGGTTATACGTTTTAAATTACATAATAAGAATACACACTTAATGTTATGATTCCCACAGCTAAAGCAACGATGATGCCAACAGCAGCTGGATCTCCCTTTAGGAGATCGCTCTGCCAGGCATCAAACATTTTTTGTACGTCAACCATTGCCATGATTATGAGAAAAGAAAGTAGAAAGTTGGCTTGATAAACAAAAAATTATAAACAAGCGGAACAAGCCGACTGAAACGAAACTAGCCCGTACACATTCTCTTGCGGTTTGCAAGTTGGACTGATTTTATGCCTTTCCGGGTCAAATGAAGAACCCTGATGTGAAAATCTTTTTTTCACGTCGTGGAGACAATTTAATTTCAACTTAATTTGATGTAATCTAACTAGCTACCCTCGATATGTTGCTGGTTTGAAATGTAGCAAGTGAAATATGTTACACGGATAATTACTTTAGCGTTTAGCATCAGAGTTAGGGATTGCATGTATTGAGTTATTTTTAGCAGCTGCTACGGGTACGTAGTCGTAAGTATATGCCGACCCTCGGCCTCGGTCTTGATTTTCTGACTACTGTACTGTAATACTGTAATGTCAACTTTGTCACACACTCATCTCTGGAGTCAACTCATTACTGTCAGACCTGATTATGTTGGGAGCCGCAGAGGATCGGTGATCCTCAGAGAATAATGCTGGAGGAGAATTTTCTATTTGTTTTATTCTCAAGGAGCTGACTGAGGGTGGTAAGATT
>JARDUL010153460.1:0-10547 GCA_030265205.1 Dirona pellucida
ACCATCTTAGTTGATTTTTCTCTATTTTCTTTTCTAAACTTTCTGTTTTCACTTCTTCTCTAATTCTGGTGTTTCGTGTCTTGTCCCTTTTTGTTTTGCTAATTGATCTTCTAGAAATGTCATTTCCGATGCTTGCAATCTTCTTTTGTCTCTATTGTCTAGGGACCATGATTCACTACCGTAAATTAGTATATATTATATAGGGTGAGGCATAAAAATGGAGCCAAACTTTATAAGTTATTGATGGAATCACTATTTATTTGATATATGATAAGAACAACTTAAACACAATCACATATTTTAAATACATAAGAATGACTAAATAACTATTAATAAATGGTATGCATTTTGTAATGACGCTAGTGAAAAAATGGAATATTAGGAAAAGATAAAATGTGTGCCATGCAAAGATTATTGTTCTAGGTGGTCTGTTGAGCCCTCATTTAGATGAATAACACTTCAAAGTTGTTTTTACCGCACCATTATGGACTTTCTTATCAGCTGTTGATCAATTCTGTCCCATCATTGCAAAACATTTTGTTTTAGTTCTTTTAGACCGGTTTACATTTGATGATGTTAAATGTAAACCGGTCTAAAAGCACTAAATCAAGATATTTTGCAATTCTGGGACCAAGTTGATGAACAGCTGATAGGAAAGTCCATGTTGGTGTGGAAGAATAGAAAATGAGTATCAGCTTGCAACTGGGGAAGTAATCTGAGATAGACCGGAATCCTATCTTAATGGTTGACAAATTGCTACTCTGTCTACTTCAGGCTACAGAAATTGGAGTACATACTGGCTCTATGAGCATAAAGGCCCTTTAAGGGCTTACTTTTTTCTCTACATTTTAGAATGACTAACAATTTTGATTCCATTTTAGATAGCAAGTTTTTACTTTTGGAGTAATATTTAAAAGAGATATTTTTCAACAATTTGTAATAGTTTGTCTTTTTCTGTTGTTGTCGTTTTGCTACAGGACTCTGCAGGAAAGAAGCACTTTGCCCATAACTACCTGACTGAAATGACCAAAGAGGCCGTGTACAATGACCGTAAGAGATCAGAGTTGATGAAAGTGTGGCCCAGCCTCATTGTGGAAATGGTGCTAAGTGCCGTCACCGACATGACAGATATGGACCAATACATGAAACAAACCTTAGAAGAGTTGGAGAGGGGATAGGAGATTGTGTGTCAATGACAGAAAAGAAGAGATTTTATAAGAATAGTAAATAACGAACTGCCGAAGCTCTCTGGGCTGGAACAGACGAATAGGGAATATGTAAGAATAGCTTCAATGATTGGAGATACGAAGCAAGACATCAGTGCTACAAATAACCATCAGCCTTTGCCAGGTTACAGTAAAAAAAAAAATAGGGGTCTTCTGTTATTTGTTAAAAATGTGTGATTTGAACATTCTTTTACTTCCTTGTTAATTCATTTTTTTCATTTTCATTTTTATTATACATTAATGTTGTCTTTTGAATTTCAACATCACAATTGTTATTTCATACATTTTTTTAATTTATTTGTTTGTTTTGTTTATGGGACTTGATTTGACAAATTTTTTGTCACATTTTGACAGAAAGGTAAATTAGATAGACTTCTTTATTTCAAAACATGTAAACTTAAAGTTATGTAAATAGTGGATAAAGAAAGTTTTTCAATAATATATTTCTATTTTTAAAATGTTCATATGTATATGTAAAGCATTCCTGTCTCAGCACCAGCAATACTTCAGCAGAGGAGGGGAGTTCCACTACTGTGCCAGACTTTTAAGGCCCTGAACAGTTTGGTTTTTTTGAAGTTAAAGGTACTATTACTTTTCATAAACTCATAGCTCTGCGTGGCAATATTTTGTTGTGCTCAGCAGCAATAAAACGGTTACACGACTGCACATCCAAATGACTTAGAGTCAACCTTAACTCTTAGGCATTGTTGTTTCCTGTCCTGTGTCCAGCTTCAGTTGGGGTATATAAATCTCTTCATCAAGCAAAGCTCTCCAATTCCATACTCCATCATCAAGCATGTCTGAAGAGTGCGTGATTCTACATGTTTCAGGAATTTATAACAAGCATGAAATCTGTCAACTGTCTGTAAATCCTTGAACATCACTATAACTATTATAGGTAACACACTTTCACTGTTGCCCAGATTCTGGTCATACAATAATAATGTATCCTGTCACATAATATGGGTTTACTCCACTGCTATAAAAGTGCGGGGAGTTGCTACCGTGGTCATATGCCATGTGAAATATTCACTTTTCCTTTAACTAGCTGTGATTATTGTTAATATGAAAACAAACACTGGTTTACTGGTTGGAAGAAGTTATCTTTTAACCTTGTTTTGTTATACTTGGATGCTACATTTTTAATTTATTAATTTTCCAACAATAAATATGATAATAAAAACACTAACTAGTTGATTTTGGTTTTTTAAACTTTTGTGTTCACCTCCGCAGATGGATAAGTAAAAGTCCTTAAGAGCCTTGAGGCCCATAGAGCTGGTGCTTATCCCGGTTTCTGTAGCGTGAAGCGGACAGAGTGATGATACGACACCATTCCATAGGACTCTGGTCTATCGCAGATTACTTCCCCAGCTCCAAGCTGAAGCTGGTACCCATTCTTACACCTTGGTCGAGTGATGCAATTGGAGTAAAGTTTCTTGCCCAAGAAAAACAACGAAGTGACTGTGATAGGATTCGAACCCATGACCTTTGTCATGAGAGTCCATTGTCCTAACCACTAGGTCATTTAACCTCCCCACAGATGGATAGTCGTTTGATTATTGGCATTGATATTTGTAACTTTTTTGACTTACTGACTTTACCCTATTCTCTAAGAAGGACATGGCATCTTGCATCATCAGCCTCTGTATTTATCTCTGGTTGTGGATGCTTGCCATTCTTTACAGTCAATTGTGTAGCCATCAACGATGCAAAACCCATGACCTTCGCCATAGGAGTCCGCGGTCCTAGCCAATTGACAAAAGCAACTGATATATTTTTTAACAACTGAATCTTGGCCAAGAAAATATGGAGATGTATTTATCATCATGAACGACACCCAATATGACTTTATTTTCACAATCCTTTCGGTGAAAAGAAAACACCGGCGGTGGAATTTTTATGTCTCACAAGAACATTTTTGATGATTGAATGGACCAAATAGAACACTACAAATTAGTTCTGAAATAACTTTTTGCACATTATAGATATATTAATCCGAAATTTTCACACATTATTTTTCACCCAAAAGGAATTTGTTTGGCATACAGTAAAGGGACGGGACTCCGGACGGGCAGGACACCGGACAACTTGGCAATAGCTGCTTGGTTTGGTTTGTCAGACAGAGGTGATGAATTCTAACGACCAGACTTGTCCCTACTTGAGTGATCACCGTACCATTTCTTTCCCTGATAAAGAATGGACCATCCAACATCCCTTTACATGCATGAACCGGAATTTGATATACGCCGTCCGGTATGAGAGATGCCATTTGGTCTACATTGGTGAAACTGGTAAAAGGCTTGAAGACCGTTTCACTTACGCACGATACTCAATGTCGAGGACAAGCCCGTAGCGTTCACTTCAATCGCCCAGACCACTGGGGCGTGGAGGACGTTGAGGTGTCTGTCCTATACATCTGACCCATATCAACCACCCTACCCCCACCCCCCTCTCTCTGTCTCTATCTCTCTCTCTCTCTCACACACACACACACACACACACACCTACTTCTGTTTTTTATTATCCTTTTTATTTATCAATAATCTGGCAACCAATTCCTTGTTTGTGTCATGATGCAAAAATGCTCTTTTTTGTGAGCCTATCTACCAAAATGTAATATTTTTCACTAAGATAAATCAGGAAAATGAACTGTTACTCAGAAGTGATGAAATCAACACACCTGGAATCTAGCAAGACCTATCAAAGTAAAGAAGTACAGTTGTGTTTATAGTCGTAGCCCCCGGACACACTTTAGTCTATATCTTTATTTACCAAAGCAGGTCGTGTCATTCAAAGCCCTTTTCAAATTCCCGTGGAGCATAATACAGTAGAAGCTGCCGATGAGGTACCACGCTACTAGTATTTTGACATTATCGTTTGCTACGTATAGTAAAATACTCATTCACACCAGGGTCAATGTGTATGTATTTTATATATGAATATGTGTGTGTGTGTGTGTGTGTATATATATATATATATATACACACACACACACACACACACACACACACACACATCCACACATTGACAACAAATCGAGAACGCATCATTAACTTAATCACCGTTCTTCCATCTCAGTACAAAAACGCTAATTTAAACTGCATTAAAAAAGACATAAATACGTTCCAAAACCTCTATATAATCTTATGTTTATTCACTCATGAATATAATAACGAAAAAACGGACAATTGAGCCGATGGAGTAATAATAGCAATAGATGGGGAAAAAAGGTTTCCAAGCAACAAGGATAAAATGTACGAAAATGGCATTGTTCCCACATGATAAAAATACAAATATTTAATGATAAAGATTCAAGACTTCATATTGACTATTTGAATAATGATATGTTTTAAAATAAATTATATACAAATAATAATACAAACTCTTTTTAATGAATGAAAGTAGAGGAGGGTTTGTTAAATGATGAGGGTTATTGATGAAAATGTCATGTTGAATGGGTTAATAGAAAAAAAGGTTATTTTGTTTTATTGCTATCAGTAATATCACGCTAAAGTCGTCACATTATTATGTTGTGTGAAACCATTAGTGTATTGAATCGAACAAGACGAAATATTATATTTCTTTCCCCATAATTTGACATGGCAACGCCAGTCGGGAATAGTGAAAAAAATACAAAATAGAATCTATATTCAATATTTAACATCATACTCATCTTCATCTTCATCTTCATCATCATCATCATCACCTTCATCATCATCATCGTCGTCGTCGTCGTCGTCATCATCATCATCATTATCATCAATATGACGAAGACGTTTTAGTCGCTGCGTCCCACATAATGGTGTTTCAGGCAACTCTATTTTCTTTAACATATTTATGTACATTAATTGATCAATCCCTAACGTTACTTCGGCGAGACGCTTATTCATGAAGAACGAAATATTTTGAACAAATGAAACCTATTGCTTCAGCCATAAGTCAGCTTTTCTATAAATTGAGACATTTCTATGCTTATATGCATAATGTCCGAGACCCATCTTTTCGACTAACTTCAAAAGTGAATAGAATGGCTATTTACGCAAGTATAAAGATAACAGCAGGTGATTGAGATATTGAAATCAATATTCTAACAAAATATTACATTTCGAGTACTGTTTTAGATATTAGATAACAATCACGGGGGTGGGGGGGAGGTTAATTTTTTTAATGAAAAAAATACCTTGATACAATATTGAGTCCTATGTTATGTTCAAATCCTTTATTGCAAAACCTTCGTCACCCTGTTATAGAAAAAATATAACACGAATATATTCCCTTTATTAATCCCAGGGGGACATTTGTGTTAGGGTAGACAGGAGTAGCCTAGGTGTCAGTCGCAGTGCAGCGCCGCAAAGTGGAATCAAGATCTTGAGAAAAATAATATCCAGTGTTTCCACCAGAATTCGAACCCGCGACCTCTCGAAGCAAAGGCAAGTGACTTAACCACTGCCACCGGCTCCCCAATGCATGATGTCGTGCGCAAACACTCAGGGTGACAGACATAATCTATTATATGAAGGCAGAAATGATAGCTGTCATCGATCGAAATGATATGAATATGTTGCAAGGCAAATGAATGGCAGCTTTGGGAATATCGCCTAATCGCTGTATGGCGGTAAAAAACAAAGGTACATAATTATCATCACCACTTGACCTGATATTGATTATGCTGCTAGTGGTGGTGATGGTGTTGGTGGTGATATTGATGGTGGTGATGGTGTTGGTGGTTGTGGTGGTGATGGTGTTGGTCGTGACATTGATGGTGGTGGTGATGTTGTTGGTAGTGGTGGTGGTGGTGGTGATGATGATGATGACGACGACGACGATGTTCAGATCGACCCAAAGCACACATTGTTTATACATTACAATGATAGAGTCCATCGGCCTGGTAGCTGCATGAAATGTTTTGATGTGTGTATCGTACGATGATATGGTAATAGTTGGAGTGATTGGTATATGTCAAGGCAGAAATAGTATACATGATCAATAAAGAGTCATCTTATCTTATCTTATCTTATCTTATCTTATAATGTAAAAATCAATCATAAAATTTGTTTCATATTATCACATAATAATATCGTAGTTAGGGGTCGTGAAAATCAAATGACCTTCCCATACCCAATGAAAGTGAGTCAAGTGCAAAGAGCCAAGCAATAATTAAGGTGCAAAACATTAAAAGATGTATCGTCAAAGAGTAACTGTGAATATTTCTATCATGCCTCTTTGGTAAAATCCCCACTTTCTATAGAATAACTGATGCTACAATATTCTGTTGTCTGGTCCAGATATGATTAATATTGAACAGTGAATTGCTTCTTGTACCAAACAAGGTTTATTTGCACAGTGGGCTGATCCCCATGCTTGCCTTAAAATCTTGATCCATAGATTTTCCAGCTCTGTATTAGGTCATGTCTACTAGTGGGGCACAGACTTGGACTTAACCTTGATACGTTTTAGCTGCGCTTTCTATCAATAGCAGTTTGGAAACCATTGACAGTTTGTGTCTTTTTCGTTTGAAATGTAAGGCCAATCCAACATTTTCCTGTTTTTAATTAAAAGATTTTGCCAAATTGACGTATATTTTGAATTCGTCAGCCAGAGTAAAAGTTACATAAGAATATATGGAAAGCTTTTGTAATCAACTTTATCAATACCATGTACATGTTTATACAATTGAATACAATCCCGCTTCCTTCTGAATTTCAAAGGTGGAAATACCAAATGGGCCGATCGTTCCACGAGAGACATCTAGACCTCTATGCATGATTTCTGATAATAATACTGTAGCCACTCTTCTTTGGACGTTTTCTACGAAAATTGATTACGGTTTGAGAAGAGGGCTCCATACACAATATACACAATTTACATATTCAAACCCTGGTCTAATAGCTGATTTGTTGTTAATACATTTACATCCACTTCTATGGATTAAATAATACCAACCATTTTTTAAATATTATTTTTTCATTATTCTTGTTACGTCATATTCCGTGGCTCACCAGTTATACGATTCAAAGGTACGACAAGCTAAAACCAAGTAGAGTATAAAATAGAATAACAATGTTTTACAACAAAGTCAGCATAAAACTGGTATCACCCCCTTATTATTTATTATAGTCTTGTACCTCCTTTGATATTTGACATATCGTTCACCATGGAATTGTTGACGTTCGTTTTATGAACGTATGTGCGTGGCTTTTCATTCAATAGGTCAAAACCGTTGGATGGGTTTTCCATTTCCCCGAGGTCGTTCTATTGTGAGTAAAAAGGACCGTGACAAGCAACTTTCCAATGGTGAATAAGAAATCTCATGAGTTGTTTTCGGTACTTCCCGGTTAGTTCCGTTAATTCTACTCATCTTGACTCGTCATTTGCAGCAGGGACCATTAACATCAAGACAACAGCAAATAATTTTCTAGTTCAATCATCTGAGCTTATCGTGTTGTACACGTTGGATACGTGAGTTTGGGTCTTCTCATTGTCTTGATTCCTAGTCCATATATTATTTTCCAAGAGTGTTTTTCAGCTATTACACGTGATGATCAGAGCGGTCGTGTGTTTTCATGATGGTGCTTTGTGGCCATCATCAGCTTCCGAGGTTTGGGATGGTGTTGGATATGTAGACAATACATTTTATTCAAAACAAAACAACGGCATAATTTGTATACGCTTCCCAAATTATTAGATTGACAATGTGTTTCAATGCTCAATCTGACATAGAATCGTCAACACCAAGTGCCAGCGAGACGGATTTCTGTAAACAACAAAATATTGCGACTGACATATGAAATATTGGCATGGGAGAACTTGATAGCCCACACCCTGGTGTTATTATTGCCATTCGCCATCGAAACGGGTCACTGTCGTACTTGGTGCCCGTTTGGGCATGGAATAACTGGTGATCATCGCACGCTGGGATCTCTTAGAGGACGAAAAGCAGGTGAGAGAATCATTAAACGCTTTCCGGAAGCCACCACCCATGATGGTGTACACGAACGGGTTGACGCAGCTATTAATGTAGGACAGGGTGTGGGCGAAGATCTTGAAGTCGTAGAGGGCCTTGGTCCTCGGGAAACCATCGAGAAGGACATAGCACAGGTTGAATACATGGATGGGCAGCCAGGTGATGGCGAACAGGATGACCACGACTGCTACCATCTTGGCCACTTTACGGCGTCGTTGGATGATCGCGTCTCCTCCCCCAAGACAAGGCTCTGCAGTACTGCCATATTGCTGGAAACACGACAAGAAAGAATATTATCATTAATATAAAAAAGAATAAAATAGACCCCTAATTTCATAAAAGCGGATATTGATGATAAATAGAACGATAGTAGGAAACCTGCATTGCGAGGTGTAGCCAAACGATATACGACTGCACTGTTAATATCGCAGTGCCAGGAAGAGACAGGAGGCAAGAATAAAAAACCAAAGTCGAAAACGGGGATCGAACCCATGCATATGCCTGCATCAGCGTCATCCACCATCTTGGCGACAACAGCAGACCGACACGCTACACCTATCATTCTCTCAAAAATGTGAAATCTTGTTTAAACTTTGTGATGCTTGATTTGATCATGTTGCCAATTGCATGGTTCTCATTGCCGTGGCATCGCCTGAACTAAGTTGTTTCCCGGAGGAACCTTGTGTGTGTTGATCCTTGTACATAAGTGATCAGCGCCGGTATTCATAGATCGTACGTTATCTCTTAGCACACTTTAGCACAATCATTTTGCATTGAATCATACTCACAACATGATATAGTCACCATAATAATCACGTCATGTTTGGAGTATAATTGACTGCAATAATAACGTACGGTCTGAGTATACAGCCCCAGATCTTTTTTGACCCCATTATTGACGAACCACAGGCAACACATTTGCCATCTCCATAATATATTATATTATGTACTCGAACATACCATTTAGATAGTCGGGGTCGAATTGGGGACAATCAATATGAAATAGATGGATCAATGATAATATCATATTACATAAACAATATCGATTCACCTCTATGATCAATAGACTAATGGCAATGGTATTGGGCTCTAAACAAATATAATAAGTTATAGCCTGTTCAATAATGCATTGTACCAATGCTATGGTCATGTTGATAATATATATTAATGGATATTTGAGTAAACACAATCCCTTTTGATGAATTGCAATGACGGCCACGGTCAAGATCGAATGCTGTCAAACAATTGAATGAACAATGTGAACACATGAAAGGCGCGATTACTCGGCGTGACAGCTGAGCAGTATGAATGGGATTTGAGTCAAATTCATCCAAGTATCTTCCAATACATTATTCTGCCATTTATTGTCGTCAGTAGCTGATTGTTCAGGCTAATGGGCTCGATATTGGGAGGTCCCGAGTTCGAATCCTGGCATCGCTATGCTCGCCATCGACTCCTTGGGAAATAATCTATACATGATTATTTTTTCACTCGGCTCAGGTGCGAATTATCAACCTGTGATAGGCAGAAAATATATTTGTCAGAATGCTAGTATGATGCGTCTAACTCTAACAGGCTAGTGTATGCTCCGAAAGGATTGTGAATGCCAGGGCCTACCGGGGAACATACTATGATAAAAAACATGTGAGTCTGTACTTGCACGTAAGCTTTACTATAGTAACTTTATCTTTATAGTCTGAAGACAGAAGTAGCCTGAGACTCACAAAATGTCAATTACTGTACCTGGTAAAGTTGGGTTGGACTTCAAAAGACAACTATATTGATCTCCAGTATAAATGGATTGTGTCCAAGAAAAATAAATTAAACAAAATAAGATGCATTTGAAAAAAAAGGCAAATTTACGTAATGATTTCTTTGGGAGTGTCCTATCTGGTGACACCATAGCTTCTTGAGGATGAGTGTGTAACTGATGATGATGAAGGTGAGAGGAGTCACGTAGGTGACGAGGACGAGGATGACAGTGAGCACTTTGTTCCATTCCTTCGACCAATGGTGCTTGCAGACAGTGATGACTTCGGACTCGAGCAAACCGTGGCCCAACCCATAGAACCTGATGTACGGGATGCACGCTACCATGGAAGCTGGTGGATGATGAGGAGGTGGGGAGAAGTGGACGGAATGATTTGTATATATTAATATCAAAGAAAGAATGGGTGTATGACATTTGGAGCACTACTGCAGATCAAAGAAAGCCGCCATGTGTTATTTGGAGCACTAGGCTAATACACGGCCTCCCAGAAACAGACATACCAAAACACCAAATAAATCGACCTGCAACACAGACGCATACAAATATTCATTCTTCCCGAGGACCATTGATGATTGGAATATCTTGG
>JARDUL010153571.1:0-10545 GCA_030265205.1 Dirona pellucida
CCCCCCCCCCCCCCCCCCCCCCCCCCCCCCCCCCCCCCCCCCCCCCCCCCCCGTGTAGGATCATGTCTTTGATTCCACCAGGTAATCACAGAACAATGGATAAGACCAGATTGTCACAGCGCAATGAATTAGGGCAAGATTATCACAACAATTGATCAGAATATCGTAACAATAGATATGACCGGATTATCACAAGTATGGATTAGACCAGATCTACAATGGATAACATGTTCTTTTTGGAATGCTGTCACTTGACTCATTTGTATAACTGATTGTGAGACAGCTGAGCACTGAGGGTTCTTATTGTAGTAGTGCTAGGGTTTTGTCTGCGGCATAGCAAAGTGGCAAAGTCATCTAGCAACAGCAAAAAGACTTGCAAGATTAGTGTTTATTCTCTCTCTTCCCCACCCCTGTTTGCCCCCTTTACAGTCTATAGGCCAACACCAATGCTTGGCCACTCTAAGACTTGCTCGACAATTTTTATTGCTTATGTTTAAAACATGCGTATGCAATACAATGCGTTTTGTTCCTTCAATTCATGCTATTATCAACCTCAAACATCTCCAACCCTTCTCCACCCCCCACCCCCACCCCCCCTTTCCCCTAACTGACACTCCCCACCTGACGTGTGCACACACCAATTTGCTTTATTACAGGGAACGTCTAACGAAGTTCGTATCTCAGCCGCCAACCAGAGGGCCACCAAACTACTCAAAGAAGCCTAAACGTCCTCTCTTCCTGCCTGCTTCGTTCAATTTTTCAAAAAGACATCTTTTCTTCTTTTTTTAAACATGTTATTGTCACTATATTCTTGAAAGCCAAACAGCTTGTTTTATTCATTACTAGGCTTTGATGTAATACTAGTTGTCTGTCCATCTTTCTCGTTTTGTAGCGCTTGATCTCTTGGGTTCTTTTTATTGTAAAAAAAAGTTTTTTCTTTCTGTATCTGTAGTTTTCAAGAACCACTCATATTATATATATATATATAAATATGATAATATACTAACAAGCTTAGTGCCAAAAGATAATTTCTTGATGTCGTATATCAATTTTGCTGTATTCAAATGTGATAGGGGTGAAGGTGGACTCGTAACCAATAGGCTTTGGGTTCGAGCCTCCACCTATCCTTGTGGTTAATTTTACCTCACGTGTTGCGCGATGCAAGATCCTAAAATCAAATAGTGAACTCTTTTTTTTTCACAAGTTGGTATGCAAAAGAAAAGCTTTGATTTCTTCTGTATAAATTTGTCAAGGAGAACTACTTATATAACATACTAGCAAAGTTGGTATTTCACTGACATCCTTTAGTTGATGGCAACTGTAGATGGATGTGGCGTTAGCCCTGCCAGGCAAAGGGGCATAATTCATTTGCATATGTAGTATAATACATAGATAAATTTTGACTTTTGTAACACATTTAATGATTTGAATTATGACATGTGTTTACTGATGTTGTTGGAGTTTTGATATGGGCACTTTCGTTAGCTAAGTCACATATGAAAAAGTGTGGGATTGAATTATTATGCAGATAGAGGGTGCTTGGAAAATTCTCTCTTTTCTTTTTCTTTTTTTTTTCTTTATCGTTTTTTTAATTTTTATTTTCATTAAGAAGGTATAAAATTATTCAGGGGATTTGTCGGAATTTGACTCCATTGCTTTGTAGATTTGTTGATGTAGTAGCAGTTGTCGTTGTTTTCATACTGGGCCTATCCAATCGCGACCTTCCATTCCATTAGAATCCTACCACTCCCACAGACACACCAATTGTCTTGGGCATAGCTTTTGGTTTCATGAGGGCCGTTTCATCATCAGGACTTTTGGTCTAGATTGGCTTCCTACTGAAAGTATGATTTTTACATTGGTTGATTAATTTTATTTTGGAGGGAAGGGGTGAGGGGGGGTTCTGCTGTACTTGTGGCTTATTTGAAAAGTTTGTAGAGAATGTTATGATTAAAACGTCATAGCACAACATAAAAAAACCAGATTAGTTTGTGATTCGTTTGTATGATTTGCTTGGTGAAGGTTTCGTCCTTGAATGAGCCAAGTTGGTTTTGGTTTAAAAATAAATAAATAATTATCTTACCCTGATTATGGTTAAGGTCTCTCCTGATTTCGTACCCTCGGCCAAAAGTGTTTGTCGTGTCCGCATCATCCACACCAAACAACCAAATGTTCACTGCCATGTTTCTGTATCAGAACGGATAGTCAATTGTTTGTGGAGGCATCATTGTTTGTTGAATAGATATAAGATATATATTTCATCTGCCTCTGTGTCGTATTGAATGGGTTGAAAAATAGGTCTGCCTGAGTTTGGTTTCATTTCATTCCTTTAATGTCTTATGTTTTTATATCTAAAATTCAACCTGCCTGAGTTGGTTTCATTTGATTTCTTAATGTCTTATGCTTTTATTTCTAAAATTCAACCTTTTTCTTTCAATGTGAAGTGAATGGTTATTTGATTTAATTTGATCCCTTATCGTCTCATGTTTTTATTTCTATAACATATTTCAACATTTTTCTCTCAAAGTGAATGGATTTATTTGATATCTCATTGTTGTATCTTTTTTATTTCTATATTTTAACCCTTTTCTTTGGATGTGAATAGGGTTAGGGTTAGGGTTAGGTAATTGCATGCCTTGTCTCTGAGGCGCTTTCACTACTCGAGTCATTGTCATTGCCTCCCTCTCCCTGACTGACCTCTCACCTTATCATTTCACAACTTCAGGGATGTGGTTTATGTGCTTTATCATTTCATATTCATTTTCCCTGGTAACATGGATGTTTCCCCTTAGAGCTTGCAGCACCCATCAAGCGTGATTACTAACATCAAATAACTTGAATCAGTTTTGTCAAAAACGACATTCAACATATTATCATATTATGTTTGTGACATTCATTTTACAACTTTTATTTTTACGTTTCAATTTCATTTAAAAAAAAGATATTATAACCCATTTTTCTCTCATTATTATTTATTGAAGTGTTATGTTTATCCGTTGACGTGTTTAATCCCTTTGTCCGTGCCGTGCATCCCATCTTATCCGAATTGATGTCGAGGGTAGTTGACTATACATCTGGTCACACTAAGGAACTTGCCGCAATTTCGCATGAAGTCTTGAAGTGTTTTTGTCTCACTGTATTTCATCATTTGATTTTTCCTTTTTTCTGTTTCAAAATTGAAGCCAGATCTGCATTTGTTTTCATTTTGTTTCCTCCCAGAACTCACTATCCCCTCCATATGCGACTGACTGATTTTAATTTGTGAAAACTTTTGAGAAATCTGAAAATGGACTTTAAAAAGCTGAATTGATCAATAGAGATTGCTATATTCGTATCCTTCCATTCCATTCAGTGTTATATATATATGTAGTTGTAATTTCTTCCTCCAATCGGATTAATTGCCCATTGATCAAACTATTCCATGTAGTTATTTCTATACCGCTACATCACACACATAGAGTTATCATGTTGGTCCTCGTATGAAAATAAGATGTATTTATTATGACAGCCAGCTACTTTTGTACAAAACATTCCCATATACAATCACAATTAAGTAATTGTGATGCTAAAGTTATTTTGTTTTATTTTATTTTTTATTATTATTAATGCGGGGCAGCGTTGTGGGATGGTGTTAAACTCGCAATAAAGTCGTGAAATATAAAAAGGGACCAGCCTAGCATATCATCGTAGTATACAGTAACCGTGCACGAACCAATCAAATGTCTACATGGATGATAGCGTCCATGACTTTGAGTGAATGACTTCAATGGTGATGTCATCGGTTGATCTTGTTACGTCTTTACCATGTGTCATTACTGCATGCTTTTATCCTACCCTCCCCCCTCCCCCTCGTTGGCATCCTCTATCTATATCACTAATCAACGTGTTTTGCTGATTTCTTTCTTTAGATTTGTTTTAAGGGGATTTGGGCCTCTACATAATATGTTGTAAATAGAATTATTAAGACTAGTTCCTTGCACTTATGTTATTATTATTTTCTTTAGTTTTGGGTTGTTTACTTTTTTGTTTTCTTTACATGCCATGTTCAGTTTATTCATTTTTCTTTTTATTTCTCCCCCTCCCCCCTCTTTCCCCTCCCCTTATTTCCCCCCAAACCTTCTGGATGTTTGGTTTTCTTTGGTGTCGTTTTTGTCTTATTTTTTTGTTTGTTTTGAAACTTGTCTGGATGTTCAGGGAGGATCACTGAATGTGAGAGTTGATGATGCAAACAAACGGGCCACCAAAATCCTTCGAAATCAGTAGACCGTGACCAGCTATGTGTGTATAAAGAAAAGTCTGTCTGGGTATGTGAATAAGGAAAGAAACCCAACGCAGATGCTTGTAATGCAGGTAACAATACACCCCAGTACCAGTCTGTGATTGAAAGTACTTTGATATTGTATAACGATGTGTGACGATGTGTGATGGTGTGTGATGATGATACCCTATTATGTAAAATAGAGGGTGTGTGTTTGTATTAAAGATATTATTAGATATTTTGAAGCCTTTTGAAGTCATGGTGTGGCATTTGCAAAGTTGCTTCAACCTTTCAAAAGAATGAGGCCTGCGACTTCCAGAAGCTAAAAATCAGAATGAAAGGAATGCAAAAAAAAGATAATGGTGTGGCTTCAAGTGTAGTCAACTGACAGTCATTGAGATTTTCTACCCTTGAGGCGAAACCGTTACATTTGAGATGTTCTACCCTTGAGGTGACACCGTTACATTTGAGATGTTCTACCCTTGAGGCGACACCGTTACATTTGAGATGTTCTACCCTTGAGGCGACACCGTTACATTTATTTTCATTCCTTTTATTCAGCCATTCCTATGCCCTGATTGTTATCGTATCATGTGTGTGAAATTATCATTGTGACGATAAAGCAGAAATTATTGAGATTGTCGTTCAAAACTGGCGAGTCTTCAAAACTACATTTTCAAGAAGTGTAAATTATTTTTTACCAAACACATAGACGAAAATTTCTTGTACTAACTATGTGTGTCATGTTACGCTCACATATTTCGTTTTATATTCTGTTGAGTGAGTTTTTAAAAATCAAAATTCTATTTTTGACAAAATTAAGAGTTAGGTATGTCAGTTTTGCATGACAGTCTTAAGATGAGATTCTGTACATGGTGAACAACACCAATTTGTAATGTGTGTCAAGTAAAGGATGAGAGATGACACATCCCAGCCATAGCTCTGGCCCTAATCCTTTGTCAGGGTTCGTTTGTTATTACACATTTTAAGATTATGCCCCTTTACAATAGTGAGCCATCCCTGCCCTGATCTATTCCAGAATAAAAGTCTTTCCATTGAATAGATACAGAGAGTAAAATCTCATACTGCAGGCCCCGTCAGAATACCACAGAGAAGGACTCATGCTGAAGAAGTTAGGGTCTGTGTCTTCTCAAAGTATGTCTGGAAATATCCAGCTTTCAAACAAATTGTTTTGTGCAACCTGAGCTGTGTGAAGGTTTTGTGTGCTCAGGTTTTCAATCAAGGCACGGCATGTTGCACTCTTACTCTTACAATATTTTAATTTGATCTGCCAATGGCATGAATTGAGAAACATATTTATATTATTTTCCCCTTGAAATTCAGTGGTTGTAAAATGAGTCAGATCCCAATGTTGATATGAGACACAGTGACGGGTGTGACATGGCGATCTGGCTGGAAATAATGATATTATAATTCAAAGGAGATTCGCTGGCTTAGGTTTTGCATCCAACAGTATTCAGTATTATCAATGTGTTGTTATCAATTGACCTGGCAAAGATGGTGGCTACAACAAATGATATATATTATATTATATTATATTTTATTAATCTTGTTTGCTTTTGAATGATGCAAATTTGTCTATTTTGATATCTCAAGCCTGGTGAACCTTTGCTGTTGTCGGGAGAGGAGGGTCTGGTTCTTGTTGGGGGAAACTGACTGCTGTGGTGGTTTGGGTTATTTTGGTCAAATATTTCACCCATTGTAGTTTCTGAGCATGTAGCACATTCTGTGATTTGGACTGGATACTTTGGTTTGTTGCTATTGTGTATTTTGTATTTAAAAGATAATGGGATTATTTTTGGGGGTTTTGATTTGTAGAAAAAATCTTTAACCTTAATATTGAAAATATTTGATTTTTTAAAATTGTTTATTTGATACGTACATAATACATTTAATATATTGCTGAAAAAAAGTGAAGATGAAAGAGATGAAGGCACAATCGGGGAACAAACTGTTAATTACCTTGAAGCTTTTTTTATGTAACGCATGTATGTGAGTGTATGTGTGGGTGGGTGTGCGTGTGGATGTGCCAACACATTGAGGTCACCCATTTTTAACATGTGACCAAGCTTTAAGTCATGACAATTTTTTTATTTTCTGTATTGTCTGACTTAGTTGACATTTATTGATTTTTGCCATAAAAATTTATTTTTTTAGATTTAGGTCTCTCTCTTTTTTTTCTCCAGTGCATTTATAATCAATTGGTACATTTGCCCAATTTGAGTCTGGAGAGGAGGGTCAAACTTTGAAACCAATAATAAAACTGAAGGAAAATCATTCCTTGTCAATATACTGGACTTGATGTGAAATTGGGACCTCTCGTTATTTTGCAGCAACTGGTGCACATCGATATTGAGGTTGGCGGTAAATTGGGCTGGACACATGAAATACTTTTTTAAAGAAAGGAAAAACATATACTCATGATTAAATTGCTAAACGATCACATGGGAACCCATATAATAAAAGGGAACAATTCCAAGAGAGAGAGAGAGAGATTATGGTAATGAATGAGTGAGTTTGTTTTGGTTCTATTTTGCTGCTGAGAAGAGATTAAAATCAATTGTTTGTTTGTTTTTTTGTTTTTTGGTGGGTTTTTAAATTTTTATTGTAAAGGCATTTTTGTTGCATCATCATGCAGTGAAGTACATAGTACGCTTCCTTATGGGTGAGCAGAGTGTGTTTCTCGTCTCTTCCAATGATGCAAGGCACAAATTCATGTGATTAGAAGCCAATGACAACACGAACTGAGACACTTATGGCAGGTCCTTTATCTACCAGTACTACAGCCTCTGTAAGGCTTGGGTTGCTCCTAAGATTTGATGGTCACAAGTCAAAATACAATTCTATTTCTATACTCCATGTTGTTATGATTCATGGCATAGTTTTACCTTGTTTTGTTGTTTTAAAATTTTCCCTCTTTTAAACTGCTTTAAATATAAAAAGTTGTCACCACTTTTTCATATTTTACATGTCTGATGTATTTCAATGGAAAAACTATTTGCCTGCGTGTGCATGTTTGTGTGCGTAAGTGTGAGTGTGTGTGGGTGAGTGTGTGTGTGAGTGTGTGTGCGCGCATTAATGAATAGTGATGAATGGCCAAGATGCTGTGGACCAATTTTCTAACCATTTCCTTGACATTTAAAATGTTAGAGAATTAATGTTTTTCCTTCATTTGATTGTCATTTTGCATGATATGTAGAACAAAAAAAAACAACAACAAAAACAAACCAAACAAACAAAAAAAGAAAAGAAAGTAAGTTTTTGTCATATTACTATATTGGATATCTCTATCAATACTTTATCATAAATCCTTTTCATCGTTATTTTGTTGATCACAACTTTTTGACTGCTTTTCTTAATGGACTGAACCAGCATGCATCATTCAGACAGGGGACTTTCACACTAGAGAATCTTTTTGTCCTACAGATTTCACCTATAATTTGTAGTATGATCGTTGTTGGACCATGTCGTCATGTGGGGCCTCATACTTGATTCATGTATGTAATAAAATTGTGTTTGATTTTTTTTTCAAGAAAGGTATTTCGAATTATTTAATTGCCAATTTTATCATTGTTACACCCTAATTTTTTTTAAATTTTTACCAAGGAAAGTTTGCATAACGCCTTCAGTATGTTATTATCTTTGAAGACCGCAACTAGGGAAAATGCGGCAGGGTTACATATTTCTAGATTACATTTTCAGTCGGTCTGAGCTGATTAATCGAGGCAAATAAAGTTGTGACTCTATCAGTGATATTTTTAATTATTTTTTCTCGTTGATCGTTAACCCTTCCGTATTTTCTCATGGTGGCCGTCGTAAAAACATGGCATTTGAATTTGAATGGATTTGCCACATTAAAATGGTACAATAAATTCGAGGCACATTATTAGAGTAAGACTACAGTCAAAAGCATGTTCCTGTGCAAAGCTTGTGATTTCTTGATACCAGAGGTCTTGTCTGAATTTTGACTACAATAGAAATGAGCCTATCAATAATAGATATCGATTTGTGACGCGATCATGTTGATAGACATGGCAGTCACTAGTTATGCATTTATTTGTGTCCTATGTACACTCTCATTTCATTCTGACTCTCTTGTTGTCTTAGAAGAGACGATTAGAAATCTGGTTTCCCTTTAGTCTCTGGCTTAATATTCGGTCGGTTTGGATCAGCCAGCGAAGGGCGTCAGTGACGGGAAAGAAGGAAATACTATGTGTGTTTTGGGCAGCAAAAAGATGCCTGGTCCGTTACTGGGTGATCCATGCTGACCATTTCTATTGTGAGAGGTTTAGTTCTCTTTCTTCATATTTGTACCCTTAGTTTTGCGCATCGAGTTAAAAGTAATTTTGGTCCCTTTCATTTCAATCAATGTTCCATTTTACGCTCAAAATTTGTTGAAAATTTGTAGTAGATGATCAGTTTACTGCCAAAATTCTGTGCAAATGTACTTTCTTTACCAAGAGTTTCTTACTTTGGTTTGGGTAAGACAAGTTGTCATAAATTTTAATCTACCATTTTCAATTTTCTACTCAAATTAATGGAGCAGATTTAAAGGCTATTATTGCATGTTGATTTTTTTATATACATATAATAATATAATATTATAAAATAAAATGTTCGTAAAAACTTTACTTTTTTATTTAAATTTCACTCGATTTTATAACATAACAATATGATGCATGATGGAACATTTAATGGATGTCATTAATCAGTTGTTATTTCTTGATAATCATTCATGGATATTAGTAGTAGTATTGTAGTTGATGATATTCATTGATATTTGACATCTCACCATTAAGACTATTGACCTTGTTCAAAAATTAATTGACCGACATTTGTTAAAATGGAGAGATTTGTACAAGAATGGTTTGAAGTGGTAGTTATGACGACCAGGAAATCATGAAGCAAATCACATCCTCGTTCATTGGAAAACTTGTATGGATTCATTTCTCCTTGTCGGTATGAGTATCAGTGTTTAGTCACATCACTTTTGACACGTTATGCGACATGATTTTTATAATTATTATTGTTGTTATTTATTATAATTATTATCATTATTATTATTATTATTATTATTATTATTATTGTCATTATTTGCATATTTTTGTCATTGTTCCATCAATTCCCATTGTCATTTCATGTGATGGCTTTGTTACATGGCCCATTACTGACTAATTACTCACAAACTAATTGGATAGATGGAATAGTTCATTCATAATAAATATTCCTTTTTGGTTTTCTTTTTTTTTTTTTTTCAAAATCTGCTTTTGAGTCTCTTTTGAATATTTTAATTCAGAATGAATGTGGATGATAAAGAGTTTAATAAATTATTATTGGTTGGAAATTAGTGCAGCGCCAGGGTCTATTCTGTTTATCTTTCTGACAATGCACTACTTTCCAACTAGGCTTTTGTTTAAACTTACAAACCTGATATCATTATAATCATACTTACAAACCTGATATCATTATAATCCTACCTGCCAACTGTCCCGATCCCTCCGGGACCGCCCGGGATTTAAGATCTTAGAAAATGAAAATAAACCTCAATAATTGCCCATTTGTGGCTATTTTTTTTTTTTAATTCTGAAGAAAAATGCGAATGTCCCTGATTCCAATTTCTAAAGGTTGGCCGGTATATGATATATTTCCTTTGACTTTGGCATACGCTACACTTTAAAATGCTTATTTTGAAATCTAGTTGTGGTAGGTCAAAGATGATTGCGGGCTGTTCTATCATTATAGTGAATGATGCAAAGAAAGATATTGTCAGTATGATACGCCTGTACTGTGTACGATACGCCTGTACTGTGTACGATACGCCTGTACTGTATGCTCCCAAGGGAGTTGAGGCCATTGAATGACACGGCCTGCTGGGGGGATAAATGATGTAAAGTCTGTGAGCTTGTACTTCTATCAGGATTCAGAACCCAGCTTTATTTTGTCTTTACAAACTCATTTACATCAGACAAGTCGACATTGACATTGATATACACATTCACCCACTGCACATCATCATGGCCATACAAAGATCAAGACTGAAAATAGTGAAAGGGCCTCTTTTTCCCCAGCACAGTTTGTGAATAGTCTAGATACTGGCAGAGGCTGTTTTTGGCTATTCCTATGTCATCTTATCTTATTTTCCACTGGTACCTCAATGACATACAGATCAAATTTGTCTGTGGTTGATTGATCTTTCTTTCTTTCTTGATCAATTTACCTTTTGTACCTTTCGGTGTAAGGCCTATGCATTATAAACAAACTTTCGC
>JARDUL010153682.1:0-10543 GCA_030265205.1 Dirona pellucida
AAAACAAGGGATGTAAGTTTGTGGACGCAAAAAGGAAGACATTGGATAGAAACCAGTGGCGAAAGTTCGTTTATGATTATGATGCATAGGCCTTACACCGAAAGGTACAAAAGGTAATTTGATCAAGAAAGAGAAAGTTATCTGTTACCTTTATTACTGTGATTAATCAGTGTAGGAACTAGCTCTGTGTCTGACAGAAGGCAGAAGGCATTGATGTACAAATCAAGATTAAATTAAATGTATCCAAACAACTGAGATACCTGTAACTGTACTGTAAGTGTAAGTCGGTGCAGCAGATAAAATGATGAGGAATGTAACAGAGTGAAATTCTGATACTGATACGATAGCATTCATAAAATACCCAATTCAATAAATCTCTAGTCCAACTTCTCAATGATGATTCACAAGATGACCAGAGTATGGTGGGCCAGTGTCAAGGTACCACCCAGCACTTGAAGCAAAATTGGCACATAAAGACTAGTGAGCTTTCTTCATTTCTACCTAGCTGAACTATTATACTGCT
The DNA here is from genome assembly GCA_030265205.1 of Dirona pellucida. Classification (NCBI taxonomy): domain Eukaryota; kingdom Metazoa; phylum Mollusca; class Gastropoda; order Nudibranchia; family Dironidae; genus Dirona; species Dirona pellucida. The sequence continues at coordinate 524 of JARDUL010153682.1, forward strand.
TTTAAAAGTAAACAGAATGCGATAATGTTTCAGCGCCAGTGAGAGATAAGAGAAAAAAGATTTTCGTTGACTGGGGGAATCAAACCCATGCCTGCCATAGCAACACCGCCTTGCCGTGAACAAAAAGTCAGCTCACTACCCATGATGAGCTAATCCGCCACCCGTTCTACTGTCTACTAGACCATCAGTGGCCACTCCCTCTTCATTTATTTTAAAAGTAAAGAAACATCAATTATATTACCAGTACCACGCTATCTAAAAAAAGGAAAATGGACACAGTAAACACATTCAAATCAATCTTTATTTCAGTTTAGAATACTGGTACTGGTACCAATGTAATGTATGTGTGTGAAAATGACGAATGAAAATGGTGGATGCAGAGGGATGAATTGACACAACTCAATGTGTCCACTAAACCCCTCTGTGGAGTTACAGGAATCATAACTGTATGGGGAATGGAGTGGGGTAGAAATAACACAGCATCAAATACAACAGCTGGCTATTGACTATCTAAACACTTCAGTCAGCTTTCACTTTCATTCATTCTGTGGAGAATTCATATATATATGATTATGATTATTAACATTTCGCATGAAGATTATAATTATATGAAGATATAAAACGTAACAACTGTGACGCTTTTGTTTTGTCACTATTAATTATAGAGATTTCTTTATTGTCTCCTCATCTCACTTGTGCATTCTTCTTAGATGTTTGTAATAGTTTGACAACAGTCTAAATCTTTTATCACAATGTGAACACTGGTACGGCCTTTCTCCTGTATGAACAGTGCAATGGTCCCTCAGACTACCCTTGGCAGCAAACGATTTATTACACTCACCACATTTGTAAGGATATTCTTTTTGGGTTTCACTGTCGACTTCAGACTGCAGGGCAAAGTTACCGTTAAAATCACTGATAGACGATCTTGCTTGGTTATGAATATTCATATGACATTTTCTGTGTATTTGTAGGAGATTGTCTGTGTTGAAAGTTTTGTCACATTCATTACAATTGAATGTCTGTGGCGCTTTTGATGGATCAAAGCTTAAAGTTGTAATGTGTTTACCAGTTGGATGAGATTCATCAGTGTTATCTACCTGTGACACTCTGTTCAAATTTTCTACGGCACATTCTTCACCATCGCTTGTAGAACATCCCACTTGATCATCTTTAGAACTTTCTTCACTATCAACTTCAGCACGTTCCACGCAATTATCTTTGATATCTATTTCTGTTTTGGCAGTGTCGACTTTTTTCCAACAAGGAGCAGGTGATGAAACAATAAAAGGCTTAAACGTTAGTTTTGAAACGTGTTTACCATTATTACCAATGATCAATTCATCGTCAGATATCATCCTTGGCTTCTTACTCAAACTGAAACATTCCGGAGTGGCAATGTTTGGTAATAGTTCACGCAATGATACATTGTTTGTCACATTCACGTCCTTTTCTTCGCCAGTTGGGTGGTTTTCACTCATCTTGTACTGAACAGTAAATGAAAAAGACCAGGTGTAGTAGTAGGGTATCTCAAAATGACTCGGGTTCTGGATTCCAACAAAGCATGCCATTCAGGCATCCTGCGGAAAACATAAAATCACAAAAAATTAAAGTTTGTTTGTTTGTTATTGTTCTCTATAGTACTGCAATTAAACAGTGTAGGAACCAGCTCTGCGTCTGGCTGAGGACAGTGTACAAGCAGAAGGCATTAACGCACAGACTCAGGTAAAACTTATCCAGGTTAAGTGCAAGTCTGTGCCCAGCTAGTACACATGACCCGATACAGAGCTGGAAAATCTATGGATCAAGATTATCATGGCAAGCAGGGGATAGCCCACTGTGCAAACAAAATAAAAAATAAAAGTAATAATATATATCATACAACAGATTCTCTATTCCAACACATACAATCTACGAGTAAGTTGGAGAACATTTCAGTACCACTGTGAATAAAACATGAGAATGCTAGACAAATATATCTAAATATAGGGTGGCAAGATATCATTATTGATGAAAATTGACAAATTAATTGCAACAAGAAAGTATTGTGTATCAATTGGCAGGATATGGGTTTAGAAACATTAAAACTATTTAGTTTAGAACGTTCATGTTGTGAACACTTGGTTCCGTTTCCACTTCTTCTGAATGAGCATTTGAAACTTTGTATGATCATCAGGACAAAAGCTCAGCTGTTGATAAAAGGCAAAAGGGATTAGGTACATCCCATTAGCAAGGGAGATAACTGACTTTAAATAGGACATTCCAGTATTTCAATTATCTCCCTTGGAAATATCATGACCCAGCCGTGCCCTATGCCAACATGTTGCCTGTGTGTGCATCTCAACGCGAGCCACATTAAGCCAAATCGCATTAAATGTCTTTTAAATAGTTGCAGTCGAAAATGTATATATTCATTTCACACCTGGGGGTATTTTTGGTTTCAATTATATCAGAGTGAAATTTTATATTGAACCTGATGACTTTGATAAGAAATGTTCTGAGAAAAGCCAGGCTTTTGAGCAAAGTGCTAAATGCTTTGGAATCTACCCCGATGAACTTTTTTATAAATAATAGTCGAACTTACCAAGCTGATTTCTAATCGCTTTTGTCTCTTCAGTATCTGCATTGCCAGAGGAACTTCAAGTCAAAGTTGCCATATATATCATATAAGCTGGGCCAAGATATTTTGAGATTTTCTCTTAAAATCCTTCCCATGTGTGCAGACCTGAAGGGATTAAATAGGGAAAAATAAATATTAAGTCTCCTTAAATATCACAATATCATACATACATCAAATTGTTATTGAAAACCTCTTTATATACAGCCTCCTACTTTTCGCAATATCCATTAAAATATAGTGTGATTAAAACAGACGGCAACTGAGCTGTTAGAATCATTTTTCTAACAAAAAATGTAAAAATTCAGTCCTGCAAAACATCATGCGATGCAGATTGGAGTTTTTCCCTGGTAGACACATATATATGCCATAAATAGTAAATAGAACTCCAGATTTCTTTGATTATAAACAAACTTTGCTTGCCATAAAGTTGGTGCTAAAATCTATCTTTAAAAAAATCAAAATTAAAGCTGTGTTAATTATACAATTATATTATATTTGGGAAATTCCCATTCATCGATAGGGACAGATTAATTATTGACATTACACTCCAAAATTGGAAAAGCGTGATGTCAGAGACAACAAAATTTACTTTGTTAAACAGCGGAACCCCTCAACTAAAACAGTCAAAATTTCAAAAGAAAAAGGTCATACTTGAGACGTAGACTAAATCACACACGAAGGCTATTGAGACAGGGCCACACCATTCTTAGAGGAATTCTTATAATAACTGCTAAGTTGTTGTTTTTGTTGAGTTTTCGTCACATTCTTTATTGTTTACATGAACCATCATTCAACTTCTAATATTTATTTATCAATTTATACCCCAGCAGGCTGGGTCGTTCTTAGTCCTTCTCAACCCCACAGGGAACATGCAGAAGAGCATGTCACTATCATAATCATACTGACAATATCTTTCTTTACCAAGTGAGGAAAATATTTGAAAAATGAGTCTTTCCCAAGGACTCAACATTGGCAGCAATGGCAGGATTAGAACCATGGATCTCATGATCTTGAGCCTAGCAGCCTAACATGGATGGTTGAGGTTTATATATATTCCCATCGGTGGTCAAGTATTGTCATCGTTCACTTTCCTTAGATGTTTAAAAAATCTTTGCGTTAACTCTAAAACCATAACCGATAACCCCAAACCCCATTTACGATTGGTCAGTGGGGATATAAAATTAAAATAATCACGGTTAATAGCTTTTCTGATGGCTCTGTTTATATGGTCTTTGGCTACCTGTCTTGTGTGGTTGGGCTACATTTTGAGTGAGTTAATATATTTGTTGCATCTGTCCGCCCAAAAGTTGACATCATCATCAATGATTGTGCGACCAATTCTTGACAGTCAAAGTCAAAGTCAAAGGAAAACCATGAAGCAAAGAACAAGTAGATCCAGAAATCTCCATTGCCTTCACACCGTCGAATATGAATGGTGTAGTTATAAAGTAAAGGAGCCTCATGTTTGCGTCCACATTTGAACTCGGCCATCTCTTCTCGGAAGATGATTTAAAACCGTTACCTCGGTTGCAATGTAGAGTCTCTACCACTTACTAGATTAGAAAGCAGAATGCATAACCCCCATTCAACGTTTGAGTTGCACTTGCCTACATACACTGATCGTTGACCCACTGACCCTTCTTGAAACTACTTCCATTCCTGAGGAATCCAATCGGTAAACAAAACACAATGCTACTACTACTCTACTACTACTACTAACTACCAGACCAGCGTCAGAGAGGTCTATCTAGGCTTTTAACCACAGATGTCAGAAGTTACCAGTGACCATACATTATTTCAGTTGATGCAAGCCCAAGATGTAAAACTTCCAGTGACCGTTGTTGAGCATAACTTCACAAGGACAAGATAAGACAGAATGTAGTAACAAATGGATATTGATAATCATGATGAAACCAACGCCAACCAATGAACATGTCTAGTGATCAGCGACGCGACGATAGTGATGATGATAGATAGGCTAAAAAAGAACGAGCCATTCTAGCATAGCTATTCTATTTTTTCTAAATTTAAATCTTGACATATATCACATGTTGACCATCTACTGGTATTAACTGACAAAAATAAACTTAGATTTAACACACCTGCGGGCAGAAGTCTCGCATTCCTGAGTCCTAACGGTTTTGTTTTGATTATTGTTTAGTAGGACACTTCTAGGAGAATTTGCCCTGCGCAAGTCCAAGTACCCAAATAAATCATAAAACTCGAGTACCAGAGTAATATATTCCGCGATACCCATTCCAGTTGATCTTTATCGCGGTTGACATGGACGTTTGTTTACTTTCTTTTGTTTTTCGTCTGTGAGTTGTTTTCTTTTCTTCTTTGTTTTGTTTATTTTCTTTTAGGTCTTTTCTTAGTCCAAGTCTATTGTATACTAAACGAAATGTCAAATGAAAGAAATTCAGATAGGAAAATTACAATAAACAGCCGCGTAGCTAACACTAACGGGCATGAATCACCAGCTGAGCGACAATAATAATAATAAATTTGAGCAAGATTGACTATTGTGCTGACACAGGTGTTTAGGCTAAAGCAGATGACCTGTCCTTCTATTGAACAGATCGGCAGATATTTCAGCTCTGAGTCAGGTTTGGCCGTCTGCCTGTTTGCATTTCGAGACCCCGTAATACTTGCGTTCAATTTTACGTTCGATACGAAGCTGGTGCCCACTTTGATTTGTGGAATTATGAGGGTCGGACAATAAAACAAACAAATAACATTAGACTAGAAAGCCTCTACCTTTTGAAATTTAATTTCTAAAATAGCACTGTAAATGAATTCCAACCTTAAGTTTAAGACGTCATGCGATATCTAATCGTATTATTTTCATTGAAATTTGAATGAATTTAAGCACCACGTAATGAATGGGACAGCGATGTCTTTGGGAATGAGTATGCAGGTGACGCAGAGAAAAGATTCCGGAATCTAACAATTTTAATCATAGTCATAGAGCTAAAAGAAAACCGTAGGTAGGTTTGAAAAGATCGTTTTATTTGCAACTTTCCCACTGGCATCGGTGGCGGACTGTCAGACAACTATTGGACTCGAATCCTGACATCGCCCGGCTCTACGTTGAACTCTTGGCCACGGCGGGACGTTATGCCTACCCTAAACAGACAGAGAGGGTATTAGTCAAAATGCTGGTATGATGCGCCTAACATGCTGCCCTACTGCACGTCACCTATGTGAAAGAGGGGGGGGGGGGGGATTTTGATTGACACGGCCTGTTGTGGCGGGAGAAATTATGTAAAGCCTGTCAGCCTATAACTTGTTCGGGTATACGGGACTTTAATCTCATATTTATTTTTTAGTACTGCAATGTCAACGCCAATATTATTAAAGGGTAGGTCGTCATGAACTAGCTAAACGACTGTGAAGGGACCACCAACAACTGGTCTTTCAGAGTAATTCATATCGTTTTCTTGGAGAGGGGGAGGGGGGGGGGGGGTGCTTGTTATCTATTCATCAATAAAACAATACAATTTGTGCTTTTGAAAATGTGCCAGCCCTAAGACTAAGACAAGTCAAACGTACTCATTTCATTTACAGTACTTACTTGTGGGCAGCCAGACACAGGACTGGTTGCGTTGTTGTTTTCTGTGCACTGCAAACCACGTATAAATTGTGGACCATGAAATTGAAATAGGCAAGGAAAGGATAAAAACCATAGACAGAACGCAAAGAGCAAGGGAAGCAAATCGTCATAATAATGTGCAATAGTGTAAAAGTTGAGTTATCTATCTTTAATCCTCCGAATCACGAAGACTCAGTCAGAGATCTTGGATTAATAGAGAAACTGCAACTGCAACTTCCTCTACTAACCATTTCTGACATAATATGGTATATGCCCGAAAGTCCATAAAGGCGATTTGACCTAATTGACGTTGTTTTAACAGCGTTTCAGTTTCTGCAGTCTATAAAGAAGTAGGCATTCATTTTAAACACGTGAAATGACTGAATGAGAAGGACAGCTAGCAATTGGATGCCAGAAATATAATGGAAACAATTAGCAAATAGCATTGTACATTCGTTTCCATCAATAAATCGTGTATTATGATGAATCATGTAATTTGGGGGCATGTGACTTGGCGGATACTCCATTATTCACTTCTTCTCACGACAACTTATCCTCCGTCCATCGTATTCTAGCCCTGCGTTGATTTCACATCACCTTATCAGGAATTCGGTATCAGCGCCTCTAAATCTTGATTGGTAGGGGTGTCGTTCAAACCGTATTAATCTTCACAAGTAATGACTAGCTCCAAGGGGTTATCTTTAAATTAGCTAGAGTAATCTGCCTTGAGTGTCATCACAAGGGAGAGAAACCCGCTTATTATCTGCCCTTGGTGTCATTTCATGCATTATCAAACGGACATATTAATATATCTACATTATACTTATACATACTGTGGCATAGCAGGCCGAATGGTTAGGTCGACTCGAGATCAAAAGGGTCCAAGTTCGAATCCTACCGATGTTGAATCCGTGGGGAAGAGTCTTTACAAAATTGTCCTCAAATAATGTGAAGTTAATGAGCCAGTAAATATTCGGAGATATGGACTATAACTATAACCCAATCTTTATCTTTATCACTATCACTATCACTATCACATCCACAGGACGGTTAAATTGGGCACACGACGTCATCATTCGTTTGCATCGGTGACGTCACCACATATTGCTCTACATAGCTATTTTATCATCATCTCTTTGTTCTAGTTCTAACATTAAAGAAACAACCCAACATTCGAAATAGCATTCCCAGCTACATCCCCAACAACGAAGAAGATGAATTACACAACAAGAGCAAGATACCATACTGTGAATGTTTTCTCTCCACCCGACTGGCACTTTTTGCATCTCCCTGTGAGATTTGTAAATAACTATTCGTTAAAAAATATCGTTTGCAGGTGGCCTCACTTCTGATCCGGATAAATCTTTACTCCATAGGTTTGCAGATTTAGACAATAATTAATTGTGCACCTACCTCACACATTGTCTATTTCCTTTTCCACAAACCATGAAGCTTACCACAGAATACCTGAATCTCCGAGGACTTAATAATATTATCCGAATGTTTATCGTTCCGGTACGAGTTTGTTTCTACTGCTTAGACTAATATTATGTGGCTTTGTTTGAATTAGATGGGCTTGTTTGGATAAGGAACTTCCACTTCTACTTTTTGTCTGTCAGCACGGGTTAAACTCGATGCATCTACGTACCCTTTCTATACGCCGATGGCGCAGTGGTTAAGTCACCCGCCCTTGGTTCGAGAGGTCGCGGGTTCAAATCCCGGTGGAAACACTGGTATTTTTCTTAAGACCTTGACCGGTCCACCCTCGGAATAGACCCTTAAGATAAGTTTCCCCCTGGGATGAATAAAGGGAATATATTTATTCATTTACCCGAGGCATTAGGCTTCACATCTTACCACTGCAGCGGAAGGAGTAGACTGTATTTCGACTTTATGACAAGATAGCAGAACTCCAGTATGTTCCTTCGCATGCATACGGTAGTCACAGGACCTCCAAATTTCCACCATCCCGTCTATATCTTTATCTAGATATTACATTAATAGAAAGTGGCTCACCACTGAGCATTTGGTAATTGAGGAAAATGGAACATCTAATTTTAATTTCTGCAGTCTAAACAGAAGGTAGAATCGCCAGTTTTCATCCACATGAGAAGGCCTGTGTTCCGACTCCGCTACCCAATGAGCCAGGTTACGCTTACATATAATATTTGCCATGGAATATACAACGTGTTTCCCAAAGGGTTCGATCTCGAGACTTTTCAATCTAAATGGCCGAATATAGTTATCTTCATCAAGACCACACATTTGTGTCCCGCGGATATGGAGGTGTTCAAAATAAATATATATTTATGATTTTTTACAAGCTAATATTTAATGTGACCCAAATATGTTGAGTTATGTTCCGGAAAAGGTGACAAGGTTCAATGTTAAATCTGAATGAACCGTTTTGGCTCTCAAAGGAATAAACAAAAACAAAACAAACAAAAAAACCAAAAACCACACACATACACACACACACACACACACACACACACACACACACACACACACACACACACACACAAAACAAAACAAGGACAAAAAACAACAAAAACAAAGACAAAACAAACAAACAACAGAAACAACATTTGGTAAACTATGAAGGCCTACTTTCACTTTCAATAGATAATTATTGTTTCTTATATTTTATAAAGTAAAGTCGTTTTGAGCCTTGAGGCCCATTATAGAGTCTGTGCTTATCCCGGTTTCAGTAACGTGAAGCGGACACAGTCACAAGCTGGTACCAATTTTTACGCCTGGGTTGAGCGAGGCATTTGGAGTAAAGTTTCTTGCCCAAGAAAAAAACAACGAAGTGACTGGGCTATGGTTCGAACCCACGACATTCGCCATGAGAGTCCGCTGCCCTAAACATCAGGCCACCTCCCCTCCCCTCTTGGATAAAAAAAAGGTACGGTAGATGGAAAACCTTCAAAGTCAACAAGTAAAAACAAAAATGAAAATAGAATAGAAAATTTTTGCAAAATCAATTATTTTCCAGCCCAGTGCCAAAAAGTAGGAATGTAAAGTTTTGCCTAAACCTAAATCATTTTGACTTGAAGAAATACTATTTAGTGACAAAATCGACTCGTCCGACAGCTACGAAAGATGTAGTACCCACTCATAATAATATGTGCCAGACGTATTCTGGAAAAAGCACTAAATAACAAATACATTTTGGCCCCTTCGGACCAATTTATAATAGGATGCAGTTTCTCATCATTCTATATTGTCGAGACGCTGGTCTGGCTGGTTATACGCTCGCATTCGTCATTCATCTATTATTTTAATACAATATTGCTTTTGTACGGATCCATTGCATTGAAATATTTTTTGCCAACCTAATGATAAATTTTCCTTGCCCTGGAGCGATTTATGTAAGGCGAAATGATTTTGTCCGTCGAAAATCAGTAATAAAACAATGCCGATTAATTTTTTCTAGTGTTCAACGAGCCCTAGCATTTTAATTAGTGCATGGGGTGGTTGAGGGAGAAAGGATGATTGTGTTGTATTTGTAGATATGCGTAGGTGGTGATGATGATGATGATGATGATGATGATGATGATGATGATGATGATGATGATGATGAATGACATTTTGGATTCGAGGATGATTTTGTGCATTTGTATGTGTGCGTAGGTGATGGTGATGATGATGATGATGATGATGATGATGATGATGATGATGATGATGATGATGATGATGATGATGACAGTGATGGTGATGATGATGACGATGATGTTGATGATGATGATGATGATGATGATGATGATGATGATGATGATGGTGGTGGTGATGATGATGATGATGA